>VZUI01036569.1:0-35280 GCA_013401135.1 Cettia cetti | reverse complement strand
TGGACTGCTACTACCACCCTAACAGGGTGTCAGGTTGTATTCTGACTCTGTCAGTATTTTGTACTATTGAATTTATTTTATTTTACTTTATTTTACTTTTTCTCTTCTTTCTCTTATTAAATTGTACTTCTGACTTGGAGTTTCTCACTGGTTTTGCTTTCAAACCAACACACACAGACTGCCCAGGTATGTTGTGGAGTCTCCCTGGAGACATTAAAATCCCACCTGGATGAGTTCCTGTGTCACCTGCTCAATGTGACCCTGCCTTGGGGCAGGGATTGACCTAGATGATCTCCAGAGGTCACTTCCAACTCAAGCTATTCTGTGTTTCTGTAACCCAGTACTGGATAGCTGATTTGACCTCATGATGTGTAGAGTCCTGAGTGCAAGCTTCCAGGGACGCTGTAGAATTCTAGCAAGATGCTTTTCCTTATTCCTCAGCCCTAATGAATATTGACCCTCATTTCTCTAACACATAAGTACTTAAAAACTTCAATAGATAATATTTGTTCAACTAAGGACAAGGATAAAAGGAGTGTTTCTTAAGAATCTAAACAGAGCAGTAAAACTGAATATTTTAATACCAAGTATCTGACGCCATGTATAGATAATTTAGAAACAGGCATGTTGAAAACTGACACGAATGCACAGTTTATTTTTACATAGTTGGCATCTGTGTGATAAGTGCATCTTACTTGATTTGTAGCACATACATAAACTGTCCATATTTTTATTTCTGCTTTATGGTGTGGGTCCCTTCATTAAACTGAATTTTACAGGGGTTTTGGTATCATTAGTTTCCAGTGTTCTACATTCCAGTTTCATATTCCAAACTGGAGCGAGTGCCAGACTTGAAAGATCTATGTGTGTTCTTTAAACTACTGTCACTATGTACCATTTCTCATGACAGACTTTCATAGTGTGAACTGCAGTATTGGCAGAGTAGCCAGATCATAATACTGTAATGACACTGTTAAACTCTTCTGTCATACCAAGAACTTTATAGATTGCAGTGTTATTTCCAATTACATGAATTCTTTTTTGTATTATAGCTCAAAAATCTATGGAGATGGTAATGCTGTTCCAAGGATTTTGAAGTTCCTTAAATCTATTGACCTCAAAGAACCATTGCAAAAGAAATTCTGTTTTCCTCCTGTCAAAGATAATATCTCTCAAGATATTGACCATATTCTAGAGACACAGAGTGCTCTGGCAGTGGATCTAGGCGGAACAAATCTCCGAGTAGCGATTGTCAGTATGAAGGTAAATATTCTGTTATGCTCCTAGTTATTCTGCAAACACCATTGGGCTTTGTGGATATGGGCTTGTGATGCAAAAGAGCTCCAAAACAAAGCAGTCTATTGACTTTTGTTGAGGGATAATGAAGGTATCTCCCCATCTTTGCTGCCTCTCATACAGTCATGATACAACTTGCTTACTAGTTTGCTCATCAAGACTGATGTTAAACTAGCAATGCCCATTTGCTGGTGTATGGCTGTAGCTGCTGCTTTGTGGGTTGACTACAGACTTTGAAGAGTAGAACAACTTTCACATGCGTTGGTTCTCCTTAAAAGGTGACTCAGTTCAACCTGCAAATTTTTGTATGTCAAGCAAAATGTGGAAGGCTCCAATAGTAGACTTCTCGCTTCTCCACTGCCTTATGCTGCCATGTAATGGACACACAAGACCATTCTGAGCAACAACCAGCATCTAGCAAATCGGTTTACTGAACTCTGCAGCATTTCAAAGATGTGAATAAAACTCATGATGAGAAGTCCTTGGCTTTTATTCTCAACAGTATTGGACAATTACTCCTACAGTTACACTACATGTTTGCAGGTAACTAGATCAGTTCAATAATAGTTGCCCAGAAGGCAAAATAAGGTGCCAGCAGAAGCATGAAGGGTTATGTAAAGTGATCTGATATAATCTAGAATATTCACATTAATTTAAAAGATATCTGACAGATCTCCAAGGTCTTGAAGACAGCTTTTAAAAGTGTAATATTTTTGGAAGCAAAATTGGCACCACATTTTTTCCTATGAGTCAACACAGCCTGGAAAAAATAATTTCAAAAAATTCTGCCCACTTTGCAGAGCTCAAAGTGACATTTATGAAAATTGAAATGCTAGCAATTCAGAGTGAAAACAATCAGACTTCCATAATAAAATTTACACAACAGATGTAAGCATTTAACAGCCGGTGGCAGAATATGAGATATAGTTCTATTTTCACAAAAAAGGAGATTTCAGAAATTCTTTTTAGAACCTGTTTTTTCTTCCAATAGTATTTGCTGCAGTCTCATCTTCCAAAACAAGTTCTCTTAGGCACCCTCCAGACTAAAAGTGAAGAAGACACTAGGCATCCAAAATCCACAAACTCTACTGCTTATGTGATGCTGAGATAGTGGGACCCAATACTCAAAACCATTTTCAGTTTGGAATTTTCCAAATTCTTTGGCAACAATGACTCAGCCATGTTGCTTATAGACTGTCTTTGTTACACCTCTTTGGCTAGTTGCATTAATTCAGTGTAGTTCCCTTAGATACACGTACAGGGGATTTAGCAGGGAGAATAACACGGACAGGCAGGATACCATCAGCTGTCTCCTGGCTTAATCCTGCAATATAAACATTGAATTAAAATCAGTTCTTTAGTACCCACAGATTCCAAGCATGTGTCATGAATACTTTCATTATCACTGCATGACTAGGGTTGAAAATAACCTTCATGGCCCCTCCCCATCCTGTCCAAAGTATTTATAAAGGGCATGTCCTGACAGGACAAGGGGGAATGACCTCAGCGTGAAAGAGGGTGAGTTTAAATTAGGTATTAGGAAGAAATTCTTTATTGTGAGGGTGGGGAGGCACTGGAACAGGTTGTCCAGAAGAGTTTGGGTTGCCGCATCCCTGGAAGTGTTGAAGGCCAGCTTGGATGGAGCTCTGAGCAATCTGGTTTGGTCCAATGTTCCTTCCTATGGCAGGAGGTTGGAACTGGATGATCTTTGAGGTCCATTTGAACCCAAACTATTCTGATGATCACACTTCATGGTACTCCAGAAATATTGCAAGTGACTCAGAAGTGTAGTAAATTTTGCCTAGAAATTTCTAGCATTTTTCTCTGATTCTCCTTTTTTTTATGAAATGGCATTGTCTGTGACACCACAGAAACCTTTCATGCAGTCAGATTGTAAAGATTTTATTTTTAAAGCACTGTGGTTTTTCTGTTCTTTTTAGGAATTTGTTACTCTCTTTTCTATTTTAACACTTCAGTGTTGAGCTGAAGTGCATTGAAGTGCCTAACAACAGTTGCAGCAGCTCTGGTGATACTTCCTCATATGAGCTATATGTTCCTTAAAATGTGCATTTAATTTCAGATGGGAGGTTGATTACAGAAGCAAAATGTAATGCCTAATGTTACAAACTTGCCCCCCAGAGCTGTCAAGAACCTTGCCTGCAGGCCCAAGGTCTAAAGCATATGTATTTTTTTAAAAGAGATAAATTATGGGTCTCTATTTTAAAATTGTCCTGTAACTTATATGGAAGAGAAATTTCATTATGACATATATTTCTCTGGGGCATGTTTTGTTGTTTTTAATTTCTAGGGTGAAATAGTTAAGAAGTATACCCAGCTCAACCCTAAAACCTATGAAGACAGACTAGCATTAATTCTAAAGATGTGTGTAGAGGCTGCATCAGAGGCAGTAAATGTAAACTGCAGAATTTTGGGAGTAGGTAAGTTGACAGATACTTTTTACATCTGTGTTTTTTATCATGAAATTAAATCACTACTCATTAATTTAAAACACCTTTCTAAAATGGATGTCATGTACTTAAGGTTCTCACATGTTCTTAACAAGCAAATGTTTTTAAATGGCTGAAAATGAGAAGCTGACTATAAAGACTGAAGTTTCTCCAGTTTATAACAACCATTAAACAATCTTTTAAGTTATAGTAAACAGTATCTAAAATCTGTTTATGTCATTCTCTGGATTTTAAAGCTCTCTGCTGTCTTGGCCTTGTGAATCAGATGCTTAGTGTTTATCAAAACAGCTCTTGAAACAACTGCAGCTGAGTGATGTTTTCTGTGCTGTCTGTAAGCCTTTCTTTAGGGCTAGGTTCAACTATGCAGCAGAATTTTCAGATTCATGAAGGCAGACTAAAATGGCTAGAATTTTAGGAGTAAATATATAGCTAACAGAGACAAAAACAGCCCCTCTTCTGATTTCTCGTTCACTTGCAGTACAGTTCTGTGTTAAACTTTGCTTATATCAGACAAGACTTCTTCAGTTTAATGGTGATTAGATTTGCCCTTAGATACTCGTTATTTATGAAAATGTTGATCAATGTGTGCTGGATTTTTGAGGACACAGAATCTTCATTTTAGCTGAGAAATTCTCCTAAAGAAAAGTAGTTTAAGATGACAACTTACCTGAATCACACACTACAAAGAAAATTTACCTTGAACATGTATTTTTTTAATACAATGCTAAGTACACGAAGCTGTAAGGAGAAATGTTAGCCCTTCAAATCAGATCTTTCTTACAGTTTTATTGTTCAATTCAGCTGCTTGTTTTAGAGTTTAATGGCTGCTTTCCATTACAGCTCTTTATATGTGACTCAATTATATAAGCTCTGTACAATAAAATGTTAGAACTTTATTGTCTAGAGCTAAATACCTTCATAACAGAGACCTACTTTTCAGTGGTCCTGAGAGACTCCACCAAGTCTGGAAGCCTCTCCAGCTCGGGAAAACTAGTAAGGTTGGCTAATAGAGCTTATTACTGTCCTACTTTGTTCAGTAGACAAATCTCTGAACACAGTTTTGATTTTTCCCCAAAACAGTGTGTTTTTAAGTAAAAATTCACTAGGTCTAGTAATTACTTTTTGTCATTCTAAGTCTTAAGAGTTACAACAGACTTCCAGACACTAATAGTGTTCCAGGGTTTGAATAATTTATTTTTGCTGTTATGTCTTTTGTACATCACTAACAGGAAACACAGCTATTAAGTGATTTGCTGCAATCTTGCCTGAAGTAGGAACATTAACTCTCTGACTAACATGAACCACTACCCATCTAGTTAGTCTTCAGATATTTGGTGCATTGTGATCAGAGGCATGGCATTCTGTGAATTACCTTCTTTATTTTGAGGGTGACTGAGCACAGTTTGTTTACACTGTCTGGAGAGGTTGTGGAGTTTTCTTCTCTGGAGATATTAAAACCCACACGGACAGGATCCTGTGCCACTTGCTGTAGGTGAACCTGCTTTAGCAGAGAGGTTGGACTAGATGATCTCCAGAGGTCCCTTTCAACCTGAAACATTCCATGATTGGAATAAAGATCTTGTGATCCATAAAGATCTTGTGATCCATAAAGAAAGATCTTGTGATCTTTACATGTCAAAAGTTTTTGCTTTCATTCTCTGCTTGAAAGCCTATATTAAGGGGAAAAAATCTTGTCATTAGAAAAAGAAAAATAGATTTTTACTTGAAGTTTGTTAGACAGACTTAGTTTTCATTTTTCTCTCTCCTGTATTTCTGGGACCTAGGTATTTCCACAGGTGGAAGGGTAAACCCTCGAGAAGGAATTGTGCTTCACTCTACAAAACTCATTCAGGAGTGGAGCTCTGTGGATCTCAGAACTCCTATATCTGATGCTCTGCACCTGCCAGTCTGGGTGGACAATGATGGAAATTGTGCTGCTCTAGCAGAGAGGAAATTTGGTCATGGAAAAGGAATAGAAAATTTTGTAACACTGATTACTGGTACAGGTGGGTATGTCATACGTCAGTGAAACCCAAAGTTCACTACCATCTCTTAGAGGCTCAGTTGTTCTATAGGCATAAACATTACCACTATGCCTGGAAAACCAAAAATTCTTCTGCTACACCATTTGTTTGGTTCAGGGTACTCTTTAATTTATTCAGGCAAGTAAAACCACTTCCATAGTTTAAACTTCTTGATGAAAGAAGTTCTTCTGGTGCTGCTACATAGGCAAATAGGGAAAATCTGAGCAACTTCAACTGGAGTAATTTTGCATTTTTTCGGCTTTATGGCTTAATTCTCTTTCAACTTTAGAAATACAATATTTAAAAATACTATCAGATCAGAATATGTATCTAGAAGATAAACAACTGAATACAAGAAAGTATGCTTAAATCTCAAATGCAAATGTGGAGTAACTTTTCTCATTTGTTACATATCTAGTCCTTTAGGTGATGGCAGTAAGAACTAGCTGAATAATCGATATCCAGTTTGGGAAGGGGCAGCAGAGGCCTGCTCATTTACATGTCAAAGCTCTTCAACACACTCATTTAACTGTCTAAATACAGCATTAGAACTTCTCCTCTTGAAGTGCAAAATTTTAAGGCGACTTGGCTAATTTTCTGCATAAAGAACATGACTCACAAACTTAAAAGATCTGTCATAGTTCAGTACCATCCACAGGCTTTAAAAAATACAAGCATATAAGATTTAGATCCATATATGAATAGGAGAGAGCTATGAGCTTGTGTATTAGGTGTGTCAAATGGACAAAAGTTCTTAAACAACTAGTAATTCTTGGTTTCTAGTGTAGATGATCACTGATGGAAATTATTTTAACTTGTCTATATCAGAATAAGCAAATATCAGTGTCTTGCAGAACTGAGGCCTTTAAAAACTGTTGGGGAGCAGGGAGTATTTGTCTTTTTTTTTTAACAATACAAGTCTTAATATCTTTGCAGGAATTGGAGGTGGAATCGTTCATCAACATGAATTGATCCATGGCAGTTCTTTCTGTGCTGCTGAGCTTGGGCATATTGTTGTATCCTTAGATGGACCAGAGTGCCTGTGTGGCAGCCAAGGATGTATAGAAGCATATGCCTCAGGAATAGCGTTACAGAGAGAAGCTAAGAAACTGCATGATGGTATCTATTTACTCTGGTTTTGAAAACACAGTTACTAAACTGCAGTATGGGAAGAAATTTTCAAAGAAGGTAGTAAGAAAAAATAAATCTGCCTTCTTTTTCTAGGAGGAGACAAGAATAGGTGTACAGGCAGCCTGCATAGTACAGATCTTTTTCAGTGTCAAGGAACATTTGAAACTGGTCTCAGAATTCCCAGAAGCACACAGTAGAGCTTGTCGCTTCATTTTAAGCTTGATGTGAACAAATCTGACAGGCATTCTGTGAGGTTTGATTTCACAGCAACTGTCTTTCAGCAAAAGCTTCTCAGTCTTAAAAAAGTTTGAGAATATTTATATTTTATTTATTTTTGGGTCCAACAAGACTAGAGAATTACCACACTCTCACTGTTTGAGTTTGATTTCCTGCGTCTCCAAGTTTCCTGAGTAATATGGATATGATTACTTTGGCTAAACTCAGGGTTGGACAGATTGTTCAGGATTCAGTATACAAGTAAAAAAAAGAGTAAATAGAAGAGTAAAAGTAAAAGAGATGAAAAGATTTTAATTGCGTATTTTTTTCCCTCTCACTTGCCACATTATCATGTTTTGCTCTTGGCTTTCTCTTCTTTCCAGATGATCTGCTTTTAGTAGAAGGAATGTCAATGAAGGAGGAGGAGATTGTTAGTGCTGCACACCTTATTCAAGCAGCTAAACTTGGGAATACAAAAGCAGAGAGCATTCTCAGAACAGGTGAGAACATAGCCCACAGGGTGAAACACTTCTGTATCTTAGGGGATACTGAAATGGTAGTGCACTGTAACACTACAAACAGCCTGTACACGTTGAGGCCCTCTCAGTATAGAAATTGCTAATGGTAACGAGATTTTAAATATATATGTTGGAGAAAATGGCAGCAGAAGTGTTAAAAGTATCTGTTCCAGTAAAAAAAAAAAATTAAGAGTTTTTGCAAAGATAAATTTAAAAAAGAACTAAAGTCTCAACATAATCGTATTGGAAAATTCTGGGACATTTCACTGTAGGCAAGTGAATGGTTGGTCTGAGGTAGCAAAGGCAATTTATGTTATGTGTTACTTTACATGGGATATTTTACTGGTTTACTGGTTTACTAGTTTTAAGCGTAGTCCTCCCCTTACACAGTGGTTAACAATAAGGTGGTAGAGTGGTGCTTTCCTGTTTTCTCTTTGCTTACAAGGATGCTTAATGTCTTGTTTTGTCTTTTCACATCCATATGTTGAATAATGCATTAGTGTGGATAAAAATTTTGCCTTTTCTTTTTTACTTTCAAAATAAAAGTTAATATATTACCTGATAACAAAAAACTCTGTGGAACCCAACAGTTTACTGACTTTCCAGTGTTATTTGCTGGTAACAGAACTGCTTCAATTACTGATGCCAGAATTGCTCTGAGTGTTCTGCTCAATTTCTTCTTCATCTTTTCAGCTGGGACTGCACTGGGCCTTGGCGTTGTGAATATTCTACACACCGTGAACCCGTCTCTTGTGATCCTTTCGGGAGTTCTAGCTAACCACTATGTTAATGCTGTCAAAGATGTGATAAATCGACAGGCACTGTCCTCTGTTAAAACAGTGGACGTGGTGGTCTCAAATCTAGCAGATCCTGCTCTTCTTGGAGCTGCTAGCCTGGTACTGGATTATACTACACGTAGAATATACTAGAAGAATTACAGAAAAATGAGAGAATTGGACTATTCAAATTCCTAATGGGTGGAGGGAATACTTTGCCCCAAATTTTTCTTTGATGAGAGCAGCTAATGAATCAGAGTAGTGTTCTGAGTAGTTAGTGACTACTTAGCGTTTCCTAATTGAGGTATTATCTTTTTGTATTTTTCCTAAATTTCAGCTGATTTCATTGGAAGTAATGTGCAATTCTGGTTTTTTAAGCACCTCTGTTGGTAAGCCTACACATTACTTTTGGGTGTGGCTGAATTATTTATGAGCATCTCTTGCTGTATGGGGATAATGTGTATGGTGTGTAAAATTATTATAAATCTTGGGGATCCATGTCTCATTTCCCACCTATGTGAAATGAGTTTACCAGCTTTTCAGTTTCCAGGATTCCACTCACAAAGTAAATATGATGTCATCACCAGTAGCAGGTAGCAATTTCAGTGGGTGGAAACTAGGGCATCTACAATAAAAAAAGGCTACATGTAGAAATTCCTTTTCATGAAGGACTTGGTAGAGGCAACCAAATTTATTTATTATATCTCTAAAGGACAGAGTCCCATTTTAGAAGCTTTGCATATGAAGGAAAAAACCTACAGTTTAGTGAGCTTACAGCCTGCAGAGGAGTCCAGACAAACTGTTAAGTGTAGCAATGAGCATCTTTTTCTTCTGGCTATGGTCAGTAGTAAATTGTTTGAATTTTTGTCTTGGGGGATTTCTCAAGAGACTTAATCTACTACTTTCGGGGAGGGGGGGGTGCTTATTCTTTGGTAGCCAGTTAGCTGAAATTCAGCCACATGGCACAGCTGATCATAAAGAATCTACCTTTCACTGCAGAGTGACATGGTGCATCCCCTCAGCCATTCGGGTAGCTGTTCTTTTCCTGCTTTCACCATCAGCTTTCAGGATGGAAAGTCAAATCTGACCCTTATCATGGCCTTCAAAGCATTCAGAGGCCTAGGAGAAAAGTATGTCAAATGCCAGTGACTAAGCTTGCCTTAATAAGCTGTGGTTTGTATTTCTTTAATGAGTCCTTGATATACAGTGCTGTCTTTATCCTGCTGTTTTTTTAGCATACTTCAAGATGTTGGAGAAACTGAAAAACCAGCCCATCTATCAGCTAATCCAGAAAGATAGCTCTGGACAAACAGTCACGGGACTATCCTGTACTGAATTTAATGACCTATTTTGACATCTAACTCAACCACTGATATTCTCTGAAGTCCAGTAATGTGTTAGTACAAGGGCTATCTCCACACTTGAACTTCTTCTCCAATCAAAATGAAACAATCTTCTAAACATTGTATAGCATTGTACTCTGTTATACAATGAATCTGGACTGAATAGCTCCTAGTAGACTTGCTAATTCTGGGATATAATCTATACAGATTGTCTTTACTTCACCCTCTCTTCCACAAGGAATGCTTACTGGTAACACATCTTCAGAGCAGATTGAAGGAACACCACCAGATCTCCCTCCTGGTGTCTCCAGGAACAAGCATGCAGCCTCTATACCATAGTTTTCTCAAACTTGGCAAATAATTGGTTCTTAACTGTTTGCCAAGTTGTACTAGGCTTTATGTAACCAAGGAGTTTTAGTTCCTTTTCCTACACATCTTGGTTTACTTGATGATTCCCAGCCTTTAATACCAGAGCATTAGCTCTCTGAGCATGTCAGGGAGAAACTGGCATTTCTCTGCAGTAACAGTAGCACAGATTAGGAGTTATAACAGTGAGGAGGCCTGTCATTTGATCTTTCCATCCTCTACCATCACAAGGAATGCCTGGCTGGAATGCCTGGCTAAAAGTGGGACCAGGCTTTTGCTTTCCAGACCCTCTGACGCTCTATATTTCTGGTATCTCAGAGTCAAAATGTTTTTCCCTAGCAGCTGATGGAAGGTTGCAGACACATAAAAACCACAACAGACTAAAATGCAGTTGAAAAGCTTTACATTTTAACGTCTAGTCACGTTAAGAAAACAATTCTTCCAGTGCTTTGAAAATGTTTTTTTTCTGTCCATTGGCCAAGAACTTGCTGCATATGTACAAGTGGTTTATAAAATCAGAAAGAATAAAATATCATATTTAATAGCGAAGTAGTGGTTTTGTCTCTCCTTCTTTCCCTGTTCAGAAGCATCGTTTGAACTTCAGGTACTTTAATGTGGACCAGAGATTTTATGCACATTAGCTCCCAGTTGTATCCAGTCCCACAAGGACCAAACATCATATATTCACAGAATATCTGCAGTAATGTGCTTACTTGATGCTGGCCCAGTGTCCTTTAGAGTAGCCCATACCATGAAGATCACAGACTCCAGTGAATACTGGGAAAAACATAGATGCAAAATCCCTTTCCTGAGCTGTTAACAGTCTTTCAGAGCCTAAAGTAGCAGGGCATTCTCATTACCAGCACTGGCAGCACCTGCTCGTATTGCCTGTTGCATCTTGGTTGGTTTTGCAGTGTCCATGGTAAGTGCATATGGTATCCTAACTGCAGAAGACTTGGCAGGAATGCTGCCCTCCAGCCCTGCCAGCAGAACTGCGTGTGACATCAACAGCTTGGGCAGGACAAGTCCCCTCATGAACTTGGATGTTTATAATCAGCATTACATAAGCAAGCAGCAGCATTAGAGTGCCAAAAGGTTGGAAAGCAAACTAAAACTGGAGTTCTTAATTCTGTAACACTTAATTCATGTAACCAATATAAGACCACTAGAAGTTGCTTGTAGTACCTTGTTCCTTCCTCCAGCTGGTGGAAAAAGCCTGCTTTGTCCTCAACAGTTCTCTATTACCACAGAAACCCAGAGCCAGGCTTTGGGATCATGAGGAGACTAGCTGAGTTTTGATAGCTATCTTTTTACAGATCATTGCTGATGCTTTGCAAACCAGATAGCTAATCCATACAGAATTAAAGTTTTGAATTTCTTTTTGGTCTCCTGACCATCAAGTTTAGTTATTCAGTATTTTGAATCTTTGATCTGCCACCCAGACACTTGGAAATAACAAATTCATTAGTTTTCTGGTGGTCTTGAAGCACTGTCCTTCTTCCATTTAATTGTAACAAAATTGTCAAAAAAACTTGTACATACTACCAGTGGAGGCAAGGGTAATTTTGTATTACAAAAACACAACACACAGTAAGGTGCAGACAGAATTTATACTTGGATTGAGCGAAATCTTATCACTGTGTCCCTTTCAAATGCCATGGAGGCATTGCAGGCTTTAGTATAAAACACCTGGGCTGCACACCTCCTGGACCATTTCAGGTAATTATATTTGGATGAGAACTACTGCGAAAGCACAAGGTTCTGCAGAGAACATGCTTGCCTGCATGACAAATACTGTTGGAGGAATCCTCTTGGCAAAGACTATAGACACACATGTTGTCCATTTTGAAATACAAGCCAGTAATCTGTATGTTTCCCTCTTAACTGCTTGCTCAAAAAAAAAAAAAAAAAAAAATCAGCAAGAAACAGATAAGCCACACCATGTTCTTTATGGCCGCGTAAAACTTAACCATGTTCCACAGGCTAAGAGGATGAATGCACAGTGCTGTTTTCAGGCTCTCTGCTTTCCAATGAACCCATGACCTCTCCTTCCCCCTTCTTCTTAACAAATGCTCATTGTAATTTCAGACAGCCTGGCTGCTGGCTGCCACCTGATCAGAAGCTAAACAAAGCAAGTTCTATACCAGTATGTAATCAGCAAGAGTCCACAGCTTCTTTCTCAATACTGCATGAGATCTTCAAGCACATGCAGCTGGGATTATGTTTGAAGCACAGGAAGCATACAGGTTTTTTTCCAGATTCCACTGACTAATGCTATGGAGATAAGCAGCAATAGTGGGAAGTTAAAGCCAGTAAACAGGATTGAGCACGTACAGCAGGCCAGAAGTAGCGTAACACTGTCACATGAAGTTACAAAACAGTGACAGATGCTGACCTCTGAACAAAACAAGTCAATGTCTAGAAACACAGACAAGAGAATTCATTTGCCCAAATAAACCTGACAATTCTTTTTCTCTGTCACAAGGTCTAAGTATCTAAAATAATTCTCAGACACAGAAAATGTCCTGACTCCAGGAGTGCCATGTTTGGGTCTGAGCTCCCCAGTACCCAAGAGACATAAGCACTCCAGAGAGAGCTCAACAAAGAGCCACAAACATTATAAAGCAATCACAGCATTTCTCCTGTGAGGAAGGGCTGAGAGCTGAAACTGTTCTACCTGGAAACAAGAAGGGTTAGGGGAATCTTACCAATGTATAGAAATACCTGAAGCAAGAGTGCAAAGAAGATGGGAGCCAAGCTCTTCTCATTCGTGCCAGACACTGGGCACAGACTGAAACACAGGAGGCTCCATCTGAACATCAGAAAACACTTCTTTACTGCACAGATATCCAAACACTGGCAGAGGTTGCCCAGAGAGGTAGTGGAATTT
The DNA here is from genome assembly GCA_013401135.1 of Cettia cetti. Lineage (NCBI taxonomy): Eukaryota > Metazoa > Chordata > Aves > Passeriformes > Sylviidae > Cettia > Cettia cetti. The sequence continues at coordinate 22,252 of VZUI01036569.1, read as the reverse complement.
CACTTCTTGGAGATCTTCAGAAGCTGCCTGGATACGGTCATGGGCAACAGGTTCAGTGTGGTTCTGCTTGAGCAGAGGAGTTAAACCACATGAACTCTGGAGGTCCTTACCAACCACAGCCAGTCTGATTTTGTGACAACACTGATAAAGGAGACAGTGAGCTAGCATACTTGAATGCAAAATTAAGGAAGAAGAATAATCTGCAAAATCTCTGCACCAGAGTTAGTGGAGATAATCAGAACCCACAGAGCTGCATTTTAAATGTTCCAGCAGGATAACATATGTAAAAAATCTGCAAACACATTCTTACACTCTGCAAACCCAGTACAGAAAATACTGCTTTAATTTCTGTATTGTTGCTTTGGCCTTGAATTTGAGTCTTTCCCCTTTTTCTTGGATTGCAGCTCTAAGCCACATCCACAGCAAGATAAAATATTCTATAAAATAAGAAAATGTGGTGATCAATAAGTACCATAATTCAGTGTGCAGGAACCCCTCTAATTTGATCTTTCAAATTCTCCTAAATTCATATTAACGCTTTAAAGACTGTATATTTAATGTAGTAGACTTTTCTTTATTAAATTATCAGCTCATTTAGAATACCTTTATTTTCAGAGCTTTTGAGTGTGCAGCAAAAATGAAATTTTCATTCAAGCCGAATGCCTAACTAGTCAAGGTTAGCAATGAGTATCAGTATTTTATGGACTTGCTCTGTGCTTTAGTCCTGTTGGATTCACCTGCCATACCCTTGTACAGTTCAGAAGGTATCTTCTTGCCTTAATCTTCCATGAAATCAAGCTTTCAGAGGTGTAATCTACTATTCTCACCACCGCCCATCGGCAGTGTGCAAATACACTTGCAAACAGTTTATTCACTACCTTACCCACCAAAGGGACACAGCTGCTAGTAAGACAGCTGCTATGCAGTAACATCCTGAGCCTTGGTACACTGTAGTCTGCATCTGCAACCTTTTTTAAACTACCTGGACTAAACTTCCAGCTCGTATATAAAAGGTATTAAAGCAATTACACTACACAGTAGTTAAGATACTGTGTCTCTGATAAACATGGTGAAATAATGTACGAGATTGAACAGATTAGTTTTAGAAGATAGCTTCCAAAGGTAAGGTTTAACACAGCAAGGCTAGAACACAGCTCCTGTGACTGCTGGGTGAGCCAAGGAAGCAGAACAGAGATTTTCTAGATCAGTTTGTTTCAGATTCAACCACACTGGCAGACAGAGCTCCAACCTAGAGATGAGCAGCAGTAAGAGGAAGTCTTCCCTTCTCTTGCTCCCCAGTTCTCCAGTTCACCACCCTAGTGGGAGGAAGTGTCTGCAAAGGTCAATGAGGACAAGGACACAGTTCAAAAACACCCAAACAGCCTCTACACCACAGATCTTTGCATATGAAGACAGCATTGTAAACCTAGTGGAACAGAATAAGCAGGAGAATATCAAAGGTCTTAACTGCTCAGAGCCCTTTCTGATGCGTTGAGCCTGAGAAACACAGCCAGAGTGACAGCAGAAAACTATACAGAGCTACTTACCTGCAGAAGGCAGTGTCCTCAGTCCCACTGGAAGAAAGATAAGCCCCTTAACAAGCCTGCTGTTTTAGTTTTCTTGAGCTGCTGTCTAGTGTGATAAGGGAGAAGTTTTTAAACTAAAGCTCTCAAGAGCTTTAAGAAAGCTTAATGAAACAAGCAGGACAGCCTTGCAGAGACCAGAAGCACCACTGGCTGCACATTCACCAGCAAGGTAAAATCAAAACGAAGCTGGAGACCTTCTCAGTTCATCCAAAGTCAACACATTTTGCTGTTTAACAGATCTTTAATATCAGTAATGTGGGAAGTGACACCTCAGTGCACAACAGCACAGAGACTACAGTTTTGGAGGTTTCCCATTTCAGACACAGAAAGGAAACATCAGGAAGAACATGCAATCAAACAATGATCAGCTCTAGATACACCATGATGTGGTCCAAAAATACACATTGAAACAATTAATCAAATTACTGCAAACATAGCTTCTCTGAGTAAGGTTAAGATATTGCATTTGTAGTGTTTCCATCAAGCTTTGCTTCAGCGAACGAGCGGAGCCTGCTTGAGTGAGATGAGGACTGAACGCATGCGGGAAACATCTTTTGCCTGCTTACTAGACTTGGGATTAAAGTCACAGAGCTGAGCCACACGTTCCCACTCAGTGCCTGGAAAAACTTCTTCTGCATCATTCACAAAGGCTTCTTCAGCTGCCCTAAAAGCAATGCAATGCACCTTGTGTTAATGTCCAGCATATAAGGCACTCATTCCCTCTTACAGGATGCAGTTTCTTTCAGCATGTTTCAAAAGAGATGTGACCTGACAGCTGCTTGTGGACAGTATGGCCACATAAGCTCCCACTGCCCCAATCCTGGAGATGAAAGTAGATTGCAGTAGTATGCTATGCACAAGCAGTGCAGAGGATTGCAGAGGATTGTGTAAAATGTTGGAATACAGGTGTTTGGTTTTAAGAACAGTTACTGAGTCTTTGCCTAAAGAGTCGCCACACAAGCTTCCAGAAAGTAAGGTACTTCTATGTAGGCATTTTATTTATGGAGAAATGCCCGGGTCTTAACTAGTTAAGCCTCTGCCACTTGATGGCTGACAATAGCTTATACTGGACATTTGCCAGCTGCAGATTTACAACTGCCTGCAAGCATGTCTTGAACAAATTCCATTTGAGAATTTAAATCAGCCCCAAGGCCTACAGGCCATCATCAAACTATCTGCTGATGATTCCCAATGCTGTAGTGAAGCAGCATGATCATAAGGAATTTAAATCATGAACCCCATGCTTCTGAGTGCAACAGACTACAGTGTATCAGCAGAGGAGATAACTTGTTTGAGGTCACTTCACAGAACAGACATATTTCCCGTGCTCTCACCCTAAGGAGACTCTGAGGAGGCTTTGTATATTATGTACTGGATAGTGCCAGTGGCTTCCCAGCTGTATTATTTTGGCTTTTCTATGCTGCCAATAGCATTGCTTCAATGCAGGGATAACACTCCAGCATCTAGTTTACATGAACTGTGGGGCCCTGGTAGCTGCCTGAGTGCAGAAGCAGTAAGCATCAAGAGAGCAAACCAAATCCATCTACTCCAACAAGCAGTACAGAGAAAGCAGTGAAAATGACTCTCCCATGAGGGTTCAGCACTATTCACAGGGATGATAAGGTTACAGACACCACTGAAGACAAGGATCACTACAACACTGCTACTTTATGTGACATGACACTTTTAAGGGGCAGTGAAGATTTTTTTACTTAACTGTTCTAGGCTGTAGCAAGGATGATTTATGTTTGTGCTTAAAGGTGAAGAGAAGAAAAGAAACAAGGAGAGAAAGTTTAAGTCAGATATAGAAAATGAGAATGAGTTTAATGCAGATGATTAGCTGGCTAAACATGCACTAGTAGCTTAGCCTACATTCAGGAAACAGGCAGCCAGTTTTATTATGCAGCACTTGCACTGCACATTTGCATTGGACATATGAAAAAAAGGGTTTTATTGAAAAAAATCTAGCAAAACCAACTCCAGGAGATTTCAGAAAAGTTAAACACCACCTGTAAATCCATCATTTCACAAGTCTTGGTTTACATCCACCTACAGTTAGCTGTGAATTTCACACCAAACCTTCAATATTAATGGACTCAAAGCCACAACACAGCTCACCAGTACACCTTCTAAAGGTGTCACCTTAGAATCTGTGACATGTCCATCTTTCAATTCAAGTCTACAAATTAAGGGAAGAAATTAAAATACATGAACAAGCCAATGAACATTGCAATCCTTCTACCCCTCAGAAACTAGCATACTCACAGGGGCTTGAAAGTCTGAGCTGTTTTCACTGACCTATTAGGCTGGCAAAACATCAACACTGCTCCTAAATGTCTTCCCAGCACTTTACACTGATTTCCCAATACCACCTTCTTGTACTTTCCATTTCTTCTCTAGCAGCCTCCTATTTCTATATGCATGCATGTTTTCTACCCTGATTTATGTCAGGCAATTAATTTCTACCTTCCTTGGCTTGTTATCCTTTATGTGCATGCATTGCTTGAATATTTTTCTGATATATATGCAAAGCAGGTGGTCACTGCCTTTTACAGAGTTAAACATTGCTTCTCTGTGGCAGAATTAAATACAGCACCCATGTGAAACTGCAGGCACTAACCCACAGCCCCAGCAAAGCATCTTGCTAAGCAACATTCACCGGCCTGGAAACAATTGTAAACCCTTAGGTTTACAATAATGACTACTGAAGTCATTACCAAAACTCCAGTGGTAGTACACTACATGACTTAATCTGAAAGCAATAGGCTTTGTGCACTGCATACAGGAAAACTGCACTTGATACTGCAGACCAGAAGTGGTCCAAAAAGTAAATATTCAGAAGGCACCTTCAGACATTCAGCACTATTTCTGATCCTGCTTATTACCATGTTGACTAGCAAACAGAATTAGTAGTTAGGCAACATACACATAACCAATCACGTCAGCGAAGGGTTGTTTGTAGAAAGCTTCATCTGCCACCCTAGGTAGCAAGTAGTCCAACAGGCAGGCAAGCAGGCAGGAGAAAAGAGATAAGGATGAGTAGTACGAACACAGCTGGAGGCAGTTTTAACAAGCACATTAACCTTGCATCACCTAGACTTACTGTAACAGGAAAGCAGTTACCACGTGGAATGTATCAATTAAACCATTGGTCAGAGGGGCAACACAGAAATTCTGCTACAAGTTTGGACCGGCTAGTTGAGGACTGGGGCCCCAATGTTCGCATTAGACTATTCCCAGAGGGTAGAAACTACCATCAGGCAAGAGATCTCACCGGGGTGGTAAGAATGCCAAACACTTCTGTGCAACACCTGTTTAATGAGCTCTGTCCAGACTCCATGTCCTGCACTCAAACACTGGCCATAATAAAGCTATGAGGTTAACATGAGCTCTGTTCCAATTACAACAGTACTAATCCTGTTTCCCTTTCTTGGCCCAACCAAAAGGTAGTAAATTCCTCAGTGAATGGAAGTGGCAAATTCATCCTTCTAAAGGCAGTGTAGGCCTCCTTTCTTCCTTTAGAAAGAAGAGTAGTCTACCTAGGACTTCATTTAATAAAGACAAACCTGATGGCCATTTTGATCAGAAAAGTGGTATTAAAAAAAAAAAAAATGAACAAAGAAACAACAACAAAATGAACAAAACAGCAGTTCATCTTGAACCCTGTGAGTTCCCAAAATGTAATGCAGTCCTGATGATTACCTGGACAGAATGAAGTAGAGATTTAAGAAGCATTAATTGAGTTCTATCACATTTACCTTCATGTAGATTGAAGTCAAAATTCCAAAGAAACTTCTAAGAAAGTGTAAGAACTTACTATTTCAGCAACCAAGTCATCACTTTCTGCCACAGGACCCATAATTAGACAATTCAAACCACTACAGACACAGTCAGCATTTAGTTTCTCACTAGTAGAACTGAGTCATGTTATTTCTGAACTGCTTCCAAAAAGAGCAGCAAAAGGTTTTAAGACATTTAATGAAATGACCTATAGCAAAGATTAACTAGAATGCCACTTCCATATGTTCTAAAGTAAGCAAGTAAGAAAGCTAGTCTCAGGATAGGTAACTGCAGACACTGAAGGCCTGTACAGCTGGGAGCATGACAGTAAGTGGGTAGAGCAAAACATTTTCTGGCTGTGCTCGAGCTTCATGTCCTAAGGAATCCTCAGTAATAGTTGATCATCATCTTAATGCTTCCTGGACATTTAATCTAGATTATGTAAAAAAATTTAAAAAGATCGACAGTAGGAGCGTTTACTTTAATGATCTAAAGGGCTACTGCCTTAGGACATACAAGAAGTATTCTAACCTCCCTCCCCAATTATTTTCATAACTAGAACCATAACTCTTCTGATGGCTGGAGAAACTTTACCTGTTACTGGCTTTTGTTTTCTCGAGCTTTTCATCTTGCCTTGCATACCACTCTTCCAACTCTTTTATTGCTTTCTCTTTCCATTCTGCTTCCTGCTTTCGTGAGTTTGCATCTGAAGATTTAAGAATTACTTTGTCAGTCATGTTTGTATCCAAATGCATCTTGCAAACATTTCAACTGATGCTTCATGGTGCACTCTAGTGCAGACAGTTTCTTCACCAACTCATATAAGGGTTAGATTTCCTGATTTAGGCTATGAGAACTCTAAATACTACAAACATTCGAAGGATTAGCTAAACAGAATTCCTGTGCTGTATAACTGCGATAGTCCACTTCACTTTAGGATAGGCATTTTGCAGAGTAGTTCAGATTCAGTAAATCTGTTGGTCTGCAAACTGCTCAAACCAGAAACAGTCACCTTGCTATGCCAGTGCTGGAACAAAGCTTACTAAAACCTCTATGCTTAGACGAAGTGAAGGAACCTGGCACTCCACATACTTTTACACACAGTTCAGGGCAACCTCATCTTCTGTAACTAGCCCAAAAGAGGAGTAAAAGGGTCAGCTCTACCCAGAATTACATTTTACAGAAGGTTCTGCCTTAACAATTTCTAGCAAAGGCTCCTCCACCATGTATTGGGAAGCAGACCAGTTTGCAGTCTCTTAGACGCTGTACACGGGTAGGTACCACTGCACTTGATTGCTGTGTTTAGTTAATAATCCATTACTTTCTTAATTTAGTTATTAGAGTAAGATCCATGTGGCAACAGATGGCCTCAGCAATTACAAAATTAGTAATCTTTATCCTTTGAAATAAACTACTAATGCCTGCAGTATTTATTCCCATCTTTTTAACTTACAAAAGTTGTTCCTTTTCTTTCAGCTCATCTGTAAGTAAAGATTCAGAGAGCCATTTGCTTGCTGACTCCTAAACCAGTATTAAATCTGCTTACTAGAAGACTCATCCAGGCTTCCTCCATGAACTCAGGAACATGTTAAGACTCCGAAGAGGCAGTGCCATGGTTCAGAATTCTAGTGCTTAAGAATCATAGAATGACTTGAGTTGGAAGAGGCCTTAAAGATCACCTAGTTTCACCTCCTCTGCCACAGGCAGGGACACCTTCCATTAGACCAGACTGCTCAAAGTCCCATTCAGCCTGGGATGGGGCATCCACAGCTTCTCTGGGCAACTTGTGCCAGTGCCTCACCACCTGCACTGTAAAAATTTTTTTCTTAATGGTTAATCCAAACCTACCCTCTTTCTGTTGGAAGTCATTACCCCTTGTAAACTACAAATTCTTGTAAAAATTCCTTCTCCAGTTCCTCTGTAGGTCCCCTTTAGATACTGGAAGGCTGCTCTAAGGTCACCCCAGGTGACCTTAGACCTTCTCTTCTCCAGGTGGAACAACCCTAACTCTCTCAGCCTGAGAAAAGCTGACATGAGGTTACGCAACAAATACCATGCTTACCAAGTTGCTCCAGGCGCTCCTTTTGCTCCTGTCTCCACTTACGAATACTTTCTGGTTCTGATTGCAGTCGATCTACTTGGGAGATAGCAGCATAGCAGTCTGTGGGACCATTACTCTCCTTGGAAGAAAGGAATAGTAAAGTCATTTGTGCATAACAAGTGAATATTCCAGATAAGTGCCTGACAGCTATATAAAATTAGACTCTATTTTAACTGAGCCAATAACACATTCACGTGACGTTACAACACATTTCCGCCATTTAAAATATCTTGCTACAAACTACACCAGAACTGAAGGAAATTAACACAGGACTTCCTCCAGAAATCAAGGATTAAAAAAAATTTTTTTCAAGACAACTGGAAATAGAAGTGCACAAACACTTAGAGCCAGAGCACTAAGCCTGCAGAACACAGAAGACAATGCCTAGCACCTCACTACACAGTTGTAGGCCAGATAGTGTCTGAGTTCATCTCACCTTAAATATTTGCTGTGAAAGTAATTTTCTTTATGGTTTTGTGCACAGGAGTATAAAACATTCTTTGCAGCTTATTTGTCTGCTTCAGGAGACATTTGCATATCACATTACAAAGTCTGGATTACTGTATGCAGCTTATAACACAAGAGGCATTTCAATATTTAATCATCAGAACAGTGAGAGTACATCCTTTTCACAATGTAACATCTCAAAGACTTGAAATTAATAGGGTAACATTATTGTATACCAGATTTACAGCACTACAGTATACAGTGTATACCAGATTTACAACACTAATGAATATTGTGGTATTTGCTACAGAAGATACTCTAAGTTTAACAACTTTTATTGCTTCATCCCACCCCTAACAGAGCTAAGAAACACTACTCTTAAGAGTACCATGTCGATTGCAGCTGACCACAGATTTGGCTGTATCTTGCCCCTCTCTGGATTTCCTGTAGCCCTCAATGAAGGAATAATGCAAAGAGAAGACACTAGCTGGTGCAACAACACCAGGCTTCACATTTCATCCAAAACAAAATAAACTGGCCAGCTGCAGGGCCAGCTAGTTACAGGTAGCTAAAATATAAGTTATGTATAGCCCATTCAGTCTCTTTCTCATTAAGAGGAAGCTCTGTCAACCAAAGTGACTGGTCACTTAGAATTCCAAACACAAAATCAAGTATCTAAAGAGAGCAATCTACCTTCTGTTGTAGGAAGGAAGCAAAGGCCCTGTACAATACAAGCTGTCCCATCAATCTCACAGTAATGCTGAGGATACAAGAATGTCAGCAGGCAGTGAAAGCTGGTTTTGTCTCCACAAAGCTCAGCATGCACTTAAAACACTAAGAAGAAGTACATCGCTCATATGTTGCCTCCTTCCTAAGCATTCATTTAATCAAGGCTAACGAGCCAACTGTGATACCAGGCAATCACCATGCCTTGGACAAACTGGTGTGAAATTAAGTTACAACAAAGGGATTGCCTCAGTATGCCTCATTCCTCCCTGACACCAATAAAGCAGGTATCTCTTCCTTTTGTGATTACCATGGCTGTCTAACATGCTTTCATACTGTGATTGATCATTTTAGCCATCAGCTTAATTTCATGCACCTTCATGTCACTAAGAAATGTATAACATTTTTTGTCTGTTCCTTGTAAGACCATCTTGATAATACAACTAGGATGCATTAATTATGTTTAAAGAGCAAGCAAATCTGAAAACTCTGCTTTAAACAAGGTAATCAGAGCCCACCTTCAGCTTAGCAGCCACAGCAAGTCAATATAAAGTCATATCATAGAGCCCATCAGTCTGCTTTATGGTGCTGATGTACTGTTAAGCCACATTTCAAAATGAACTGCTGCTTTAAGTTGCCTCTAACTTCAGAGAATGGGCATAATGAAGAACACTCACAACTTTATGAGATGAGCTACCAGAATAGAAGACCCTCCTCAAATATAAGACTGAATTACTTTAAAAACAAGAAATAGGAAAAGGTAAGAAACATTAAGTAAAGTTCTCAGAGTAGAACAGCACATTCTAAATACAGAATACTTCTATCTTACCTGATAGACATCCCCGTTAATCACTCCATCAACAGCATCTGTAAAGAGGTGACTTGTTTAGTCATTTCAGAAAATACAGTATAGCCAGATTTATTGATTTCTACAACTTGTATGGAAAGCTTCACTGGAGTATGTAATGTGGGAGTTGTGAAAGTGAATGTTACTTGATACTCTGCAGGGACACTTCCTTCTCCCTACACTTTTCTGGACAGGCATGAAAAACCATGTGAGACACCATTCTGCAGAACCAGAAATACTAGGTCATTTCTTCATCATGAGATGCTACTTCTAACAACATAAACAGAAGAACTGATACTGCTGAGAAGCTTCTACAGACGGCATTCTAGAGCAAACTCCAAGCTGTCCTCCCTCTATTAGAAGCTGACTACTATAGTACTGTTCTGAAGTTGAGAAGGATGATAGCACTTTTTTGAAGATTAACAATCCTGCAGCCAACAACTGGTAATTATCCTAGTGTTGTTACCTCCTAATTAGCTCAAAAGATACAGCTAACATTCCTAGCAAAGTCGCCTTTCTGCTACCATCTGTGATGACACGCTTGATAGCTTCCCACTTCAGTTGCCGCATTATTACACTGAAGTAACAATGGCAATAGAGACTCAGAAAAAGGGTCAGGTACAAATCTTTGCCACAGAACCCCAAAATATCATCCTTTTAAAACACAGCCAGAACACGCCAGTTGTGAGGCAAACTTTTAAAATTTTGAAATTATTTAAATCTCTGGACTCTATAAAATACACCAAGATTTTCAAGAACTGCTAAATTTCAGCAGGGCATCTCTCTGGAGCAGTGCCACGTAAACGTGTCTTCGTGCTATACCAAGTAGCCATGTTACTCATGCCACCATGGATGGATCTATCACACAAAAGTGTTTCCACCATAGTACACCCCTCAGTGAAAGAAGTGACTGTACCAAACAGAAGTAGAAAAATCAAGTTATTTTGCACCACCTTCTTAAAAATAGATAGCTGACTAATCTAAAACTAAGCGAGTTATGCTGCTGTATCCTCTTGTTTGTGGCTAGGTATGCATCAGTTTCTTAGTACTAGTGAATGGCACACAGGACGTTCTTAATATTCCTTTATCAAGGAACTAGGCAAGTGTTTTAAGACTTATCTCTGAGCCCTGAAGAGCAATCATTAACTGGGTTATATAGTGGACTGTAAATTCATCAGCTCAAGAATGGCAGTTAGGTTAGAGGATACTAGCCCCCAAGAACATAATTACTAACTTTTGCAGGGGAATCTCAAATTAAGAAAAAATAGCTTTTCAGTTATGAGAAACTGACGTTTTATAACTAGACTTCCATAAACAAGACATGGTTGCTACTTTGTCAGATTCCTACTGCTCTGCAAGGTACAAGAGACCTTTACAGAGACTAAAGTCACCAGCTGAGCAAGAGGGTTCATAAATCTTGCAGATGCTTCCAAGAACAGTGATAGTATGTTTAAGTTTTCTTGTCACACCAAAAAACATTCACTATGGTCTTCACTACTAGGCTGGTTGTCTGCCCAGGTAAAAGGAACATCATTGCTTGAGGCTGTGCCTGAGATGAAACACATAGGTTTGTCTACAGGCCATTTTTGCTCTGCACAGAAACAGACGCTAACAGACATTGAATCGTGTTTCGAGAGGGCACCCAGGTCAGAAGCATTAGCAGTATTAGAACAAATTTCCCATCTGTTCTGAGCTCCCTAGAATTTGCAATTAAGCTGCAGAGTCAGCATGCTGACTGAGCATATCACAAGCAGAAGAGGAAACAGAACTGTACCAGCATGCTGTCATATGCCAATAGAAGTGTGCTAACTGGAACAAGACCAATAGCCAAACATTCCTTCATTTCAGCTCTGCAGTCTTCGTGTTTGTTGAATTAAGTAAGAAGTACAGAAAAACTACCTGTTTGCCAGTATCATATCAGTAATCAATGACAGTTGTGTATCATATTTTTCTGTTCATAGAAACATGCAATTTCATGAGCTTCCCACAGAAAACCCTCAATACTGGTAGTGCCATCATAACATTTTCAGCAGCCATGAACAATGACCCCTCTACTGGTTTCAGGGTCCATCCAATTCTATCACAGTATTGTATCTCCTGAAGTTAAAATCCACATATTTAGAACCATCTCAGTTAGTAATGATCCATACTCCTTGTTGTTTGCTTTTGAACTTAAGATAAACTCCTATTTTTAAGGGCACTGTTGCAATGAACACGCCCAAACATCCACAGTTCTGCGACACATGCTGACAATATGGTAATAATGAACTTTCATACAGCAACACAGATACCTTTTAGAGTCTGGAGAGGATAAGTCATACCAGCTGCCGTGCTTTCACAGGAGATACAACACTCAAGCTTGCCAGAAATAGAAAGCTACCATCAATGCCCTCCACATTTACTACAGCTTACAAATTAAAAGGCTGTGGAGTTTGAAGATAAATACAAAAACCATTTTGTCACTTCAGCCCTAGAAGTCAATATATGGCCTCAGAGGTTTATCACAATGACGATCAACTATTCTAAAGGCTACTATTGGCATTATTACCACTCAATACCACTTGGCCTAAGCTCCTCTAAAGTCTTGCTCTCAATGCAAAAGAGGGCTGTTATCCAAAACATCAGAGGCAGGGCTTTGCAGTACATTGAAACATTTTTCTTATACTTTTTTAAAATAGACGTATTTTTTATGAGTTACCTTCAGCATCTCTTTTAAACAGTAAGTACTCTAAGTATTGCTACTTTCAGTGAGCAGCTCTAGTTAAAGCAACAGAAGAACATAAAGTTTAATATATTCTGACATAAGGTTAAGTAACTTCACTACTCAAGGCCTAGTTTCCCACCCTTTTCTTATAGGCACAGTCATGCTTTCCTTTAACCTACCTCTCCCCTATAAGATGATAAAAAGAAGAATCTTTTACAAAACTTTTGTTTACATAGTTATGCAAGAACCTGGAGAAGAAATAATTTTTCTAGTCATAACTCATTCTCATGGCTTTGTGCAAAATAAAAGCAAGCAGCTTAGAAGAGTGCTTTTTTCTGGTGTTTTAGTTCTAATCTGCTGCCCTATCAAAACCCATTAGTTCCCTCATTTTCAATATAATCAATAGGCTAGAACTAAAACACACCTGCAATAAGACTGCGCCATAACAGCTTTTGTAATTTTCCAATGTAACAGCTTCTGCAATTTCTACCTCCTGTAAATTGCCATGAGTATTATCTTGAAAAAACAAAAACAAAATAGATTTTTCTATCCTCACTTCATAATAATGCAGCATCACTAACACAAGCTAGACAGATATCATACCTTTATCATACCTTTCTCAGTGCTGTCTTACCAGTTTCTGAAGCCTCAGATGCTGATTGCATAGCAAAACTCAGATCAATGGCTGTTCAAACAATTAAGAAAACAATCAGTAGTCACAGACAAGAATTCTTCTGTCTGTGGTGATAACTACAGAGACAGGAAGGACCAATTCTTTCCTAAACAAACTTCAAGCAAATTGATACTCAGTTCCTGAAAGGCTGTTAAATGAAATACCTAGACAAACCACCAGACACAATTAATTTTCTTAATTGCTAGAGGCTCAAGAACATCTTTTGAAGATAGATGAACATAATTCAGTCAAGTTCCTATGAAACTTACAGAGCATGAAAATGTGAAAGCACTGTTTGAGACTAGTCAGCCTACATTAAACTTGTGTATCTGCATGATTGTTAACATATATAACTGCTTGTCTTTGAATGAAATTCCCCATAAGAAGCTACTTGACAAACTGCCAGGAGGATTTTGTATAAGCATACAGTATCTAGAAATCACACATTTCTCCTTGAACTCTCTCTCTCTTGCTCAGAGAACATAGTTAAGCGAATTGATACAACCTCAACACATACTATTGTCAGAATCTCACTGCATATACATGTACATTGATTCATGCCTGGAAAAGAAATATCGTAAGACACCACACTACTAATACCTAGGCAACAGAATTGTATTACTTGATTTATACAGTACTCCCTGCTTTCTGGAGCTGGGATTATGCTTCACCTTCCAAGGAAAATAAGATTATGTTTTTTGCATGCTCAGGCAGCTTGAATGGCATAGCTATTTACATAATGACCTACTGGATCAGGCCTGGATCATAATTCCAACCCTGATCATGGCAACATGAAATGACGCCATGTGAAACACATGAGCTTGGCAACATTCTGTCCTTCCCCCCATACTCACCCAGTGTCCACCATTACAACAATCAACAGAATTCCCGATACTGACACTTTCAACTCATTAAACTCACTTCTGTCCACGTGTTTGTCTAATCATTTACCAAGAGGCTGAAATTGAAAGACTGTTGATGAGACACTATGATTCTTAAAAGTGTATTTCAAAAAGCTGATGCCAGCTTGTCACTATATCTGAAGTTAAGATCCTCAAACTTCAGTTGAGAGCTGCCCAAGTTACTACTTTTGGCCCAGTATTTAGAAAGAAGTTATCCACCAGACCTGTAACTAAGGAGTTTAAAAAAGGTTACGGTTAAAATAAGTAAATCCACAAATCCCTGGTCACGATGCTTAAGGATTTGCATAAGAACTTGCACTGTTTCAAGAAGAAATTTGCATTCACCTATTCAATTACAGAAGAGTTTAATGAACTAATATCCCAGAGACTACAACTGTTTGATATTTATTAAGGTACTGATCAGATGATAAGAAATGTCTAACACAAATGGCAACAGAAGTCATTAAATATCTAACCAATCTAGAAGCATTGAACAAATCCACTTTTTGACAAGGAACCACTCTGCAATAACCATCACTACACGTACATAGAGAACATACTCCTCTAGTTGTTCTAGTACGTTGTGAGAAAGGTCAATGATAGATTTTTTTTTCCAACTAAATTAGTTTTCAGAAGCTACTTTAATGTTCCAGAGTCTGTTTGGAACATAAAGCCCATGTAAGGCATGATGTTTGTCTAAGGGTTCTGAAAGTAAGAAGGGAAGTGTCCACTTTGTCTGTTTCTGCACTATACATAGAATACGGAAGTCAAATTATGTATGATACCAAAACAGGATGGTGTTCTGATAACAATTACTCTCAAGTTCTTGTGCTGGAGCAAGACAGTCCCCAGTAAATACCTTTTTTTTTTCCAGGAGTATGTAATCCATATGTTTTGGACCTTATGAGTGAGTGAGCTGACATTAGGAGCAGTGCTACCACTAAATAAGCACTGTAAGGTCTCCATTACCCAGTTTATCTAGATGAGCATTGTTCACAGTGACACTACAAACTTGCCCCCTCATACATAAGATACGTCAGTAATTTCTGATATCAGGCTGCAAAATGAAGACTTAATTCTAAAGACGTTCCAACAATGAACTGGGGAACAGTTTCAACTTAGACTGAAGGAGAGTGGCATCCTACTGCAGGGACAAAGGGATGTCACATGAGAGCAAATATGTCCCTGTGGCCCTGGTGACAATTAGAAGCAAAGTCTTCTGACAGCGTTGCAACATCAAACCCTTTCCACTCAGGCTTCAGTTAAAACCTTTCATGAGGAGAAGTGTTTATCTTGGGCTGCTTTAGCTAGCATTAGACTAACTGGAAACACACTAACCTAGACTTCTCAACACACAGTTTCCACCCTTCTGCAAACGGAGGTTCTGCAGTGTCGGGCTTGGTATATCCAGTACAAAGGTTACCAAGGAACAAAGGCTAAAGGTTTAGTAAAATTAAACATTAGCTTAACTGCTTCTATGCTTTAATACTTAGATCACCCCCACAGAAGACAGAAATTCAAGTGGCGGATTTTTCCAGCTTTCTGAAGCCTTCCTTCAGGCAGGCTCCTGGATTAGACGAGATCAACACCGTTCGCATTAGGATATGGGCACACCTTAGGCATCTTCAGGGGATACACACTATAACCGAGGGAGCAGGGAGATAGCTCACCTTGCGGCACAGTGCACCCAGGAGGCCCCGATCCACCCCCGGGACCACCCCCGGGGCAGCGGCGCTCCGCTCGGGGCAGAGTGTCGGGGCGAGTGTCCCGCCGGCACCACCCCCGAGGGACGAGGGGAGCCGGGACCCCTCACCCCCTAGCCGCACCCGCCGCCCCCGCAGGGCGTACCCGTGCCGAGGCCCTCGGGACCCTGCAGCGTCTCGGGCACCTCGCCGTTCTCCAGGATGCTGAAGCCCTCGTCGTTCTCGATGCCCGCAATCTCGTTCTCCTGCTGCGCCAGGAAAGCGGCGGCGGGATCCTCCTCGCCACCGTCGGAAGTCCCGTTCCCGGCAGGGGGCTGCTGCGGCTGCTGGGCACCGAAGAGCTCCATGTCGGCCATGGATGAAGGCGGGCAGGCAGCTGCGGCTCCGCACCGCGCCTACGCCGGGCAGCAGCGCGGAAGGGGCGGGGGCGCCCCGCCTGCGCCAATGAGCGGCGAGCATCATCGGCTCCGCCCAATCAGCGATCGGCCGTGGCAGGGCCTGCGGAACACAAGCCAATCGGCGCGCCGAGAGCAGCGGGTGGGCGGGGCGGGGCGGGGCGGGGCGGAGCGCGGACCCGGTGGCCGGAGAGCCGGGCGGCAGCGGCGGGATCGGTTTCACCGGGATCGGCTCCACCGCGATCCGCGCCTCGGGCTGCGGCGGGACCGGGGTCGCCTCTGCTAGCCTGCCAAAGCACAGGCGCTCCGCTGGGACAAGACAGAGGTCCGTCGGCAACTTGGAGAACGAATTCGAACCCGGAAAATATGTCCAGAACAGCGGTTCTGTCAAACGTCTTTCGTGATTTTGGATGTCCTCTGTCTGACACAGGGAAGCTTAAGTCACAGAAACACACCAACTGTCGGGTTGGTAGGGACACACTTGGTCATCTGGTTCAACGTCCCTGCTTAAGCAGGGTCATTCCAGAGCATTTGGCACAGGATTGTGTCTATATGGTTCTTGAATATCTCCAGTGTGGGAGACTTCACAGACCCTCTGGACAATCTGTTCCAGTGCTCAGTCACCCACACAGTAAAGTTCTTTCTCATATTCGAGGGAAATTTACTGTGCATCAGTTTTTGCCAGTTGTCTCATGTCCTAGTGGTTGGCACCACCAAGAAGAGCCTGGCTTTGCTCTTGACACCCCTGCCTTTAGATATTTATACACATTAATGAGGTCAAACCAGTGTAAAATTCAGGAAGCATGTGTTCCATTGACTGACTGTTGACAAAATGTTCGTTAGAAGGGCAGTGTTTTCTGATTTTTTTTTTTTTTTTTTTTGACAGTTACTTTGATCAGTTTCTGTATCTGGCATATAAAACAGCTAGGATCATACAATTGTAGAATATTAAGGGATTAGAATGGACTAAAAGACCATCTAGTCTCAACCCCTGCTGCCTTGGGCAGGGAAACCTTCCACTAGAGCAGATTGTTCCAGGCCTTATCCCACCTGGCCTTCAACGTTGCTAGGGTTGGGACATCCACAGCCTCCCTGGGCAGCCTGTTCCAGTGTCTCCCCGCCAGAAGAATTTCTTCCTAACATCTAACCTAAACTTACCACCTTTCAGTTTGTACCCATTACCCCTTGCCATGTCACTACAGTTCCTGACATTGACTCCCTCTCCAGTTTCCCTGTAGTACCCTGCAGTTACTGGGAGATTGCACAACCTTCTCCAGGATAAACAGACCCAACTTCCTCCGTCTCTTTCTAGGGGAGGTGCTCCAGTCCTCTTACCAACATCGTGGCCTCCTCTGGACTTACTCCAACAGTTCCATGTCCTTCTTATGCTGAGGGCATTGAAACTGTGTGTACTCCAGGTGGGGTCTCACATGAGCAGAGAGGGGGACAATCACCTCCTTTGACCTGCTGGCCATGCATGTAGTTTACTGGCACAGCAGAGAGGGGAGGGGAAAAATACTGCTTTAAGAAAAGAAAAAATGATGCTGGCAGCCCTCAAGCTGGTGCAGTTGCTGCAAGAGGTCCTTGTTTAATCCCACTTACATATTGCCTATAAGTCTATGTGTACATTTCGTGATATATTAGAGGTAATGCTATCCAGGCTTATGTTATAGTCCCAATCAAGGATTCAGACATATTTCAGAAGGAGGCCAAATTCAGAGAAAAGTTTAACCCTGTGAGACAATTGTTTCCTTTGTGAATTTAATGGGTGAGATGAACCACATGCTGAGTTACACTTTTTCTCCCCATCAATATCATTTGCTAGAGAAAAAAAAACCACAAGAAAACTCCTGTACTATGAAAGAGAGCTCCCTTCACCTCATTTAGTAAAAAAAAAAACACATGTTCCTAGTTTCTCCTATGAAAACTCAGAATCTGGTATGGCAGGAGGCTAGACTTTCCTGAATTTTGTCTCACAGAAACACAGCAAAGTTATTTATTTTAAATAATCTCCAGCTGCCATGGGAAAGTCAAAGAATGAAAAATAACAGCAGTAGGTAGGCTCATAACTAACAACAGGAGATGATAAAAATGAAATGCCATCATGAAGTGTATGCCATGCTCTCAGAGAAACTTGCTGACTTTGTTCTGCAAATTCTTCTAAAAACATACTCCCATGTTCATTTTCATCAGTCTTCTTTCCTTGTATGTAAATAAAATTAATATTGCACTGCTTCTCTTTAACTATAACTAGTGAATTTTGGATGACTGTGTAGTTATTTCCTCTTTTGCTTTACCACTGCCTCTTAGCCCTCTGGGGGATTTCTGATGGCACAAACACAAGTAGGACATTGTGATTTAAAATGAAAAGCAAATCCGGTTACTTGCTCATCTAAAAATTGCAGAATAGGGATTAAGGAATATAGAATATAAGCAGAAATGCAATTTTTCAAATGGCCCAAGAAAATTATTTTCTGTGTTCCATCAGAATGAGTGACTGAATGTTATTGCTTTAGATGCAAAGTGAGCCATTAGATCTGTTTCGATGATGAATTCAAAAATTTGTATTATATCTATAAATCAGATGCACTATGAAGTGTTCTTGCCCTGACAAAGCTACTATTACCTTCCTGCTTTCTTATCCTGTAAAAGAAATCAAGATATCTCCTTTTCTAAGGGCAGGTGTTACTCCTTAGAGAGTAATACAAAATATAAGAGTAGCATACCCTTCGTTATTCATCTGATGCCTTGAGAAGGCTGACCTGAAACAGAGACTGGACAGAACTAGAGAATAAAGCAGATATTTATTGAAAGGCCTTTAGGATACACCTTGGGCAGGATAAGAGCCTGACCAGGGCTACACTCAAGGTGGACTTTGAATGGTCACATAATGGACAACTGGTCATAAGGTCTTACCCTTTTATAAGTTTTGGTCCATTTGCGTATTGGGGTTTAACTGTCCAATTACACCTCCAGGTTGTGAAGTCCCATCCTTCTTGTTTTCCTTCTTCAGTCCACCGTTGTTTATGCTTTTGGGCCTGAAAGTTGTGCTCGTTGTCCTTGGTCTTCAGTGGGAAAAGGATTTGTTTTGTCTACCTACTCTGTGAAGAGACCTTACCAGCACTTAATAGGAGGCTCAGAACTACACCCCTAGGCAGCACAGAGTCTGAAAAATGTTAAAGCTAAAACTTATGGCATCACATCCATAGTGGTTTGTTGATGTGTCACACAGGGGAGAAAAGCTTATTACAGAAATATTAGCATAATAAAGCCTCACAGAAATATGAAAAGGCAAACTAAATACAAAGGAGTGTCAGGATTGTTCTGTTTCTCTCCGTTCTTTGAAAGATTATGACATTTAATTCCAGTTTCTATATGTACTGAGATTTGGTTTAGAAGTAGTTTAAAAGTATGGGGTTTAGCATTTACGAAAATACAGGTTTGCAGCTCTGCAATTCCAACATTAAGAAAGTCATTGCAACAAGGTAGTGGGATTTCTCTGACTCTTTCACAATGTTTTTGATATAAGAAATTAAATAATTAATAGAACACATGTTTCTAGAGAAAAAAAATGTATTGCAAGTCCTTACAACACTCTGTAAGTATGCAAATGAGAAGGCAGTTCACAGCGTACATCTGGACATGAGTCAGTTCTCAGGAAATCTCTCTAACTAGAAGTTCCCTGCACAAGACCCCGCAAGTCTTGGTGACAAGTCAAAAGTGAGAGAACACAATGACGAGGACTTGCTCCAGTTCCATTGAAATCAATTAAGAGGTTCCCTCAAACTGCTGATGGCTAGTGACTTGCAAGCTATATAGACTGAAATTAGAAAAACCTCATAGCTTTTAACTTATGAGAACCTAGTATTTTATAACTAGACTTCTGTATCAGAAAGATGGCATCTGCTTGGGGTCAGATTGCCAGATTCAGTTTGCAAGGTACAAGAGCCAAAAAGAACTGGTTTAAGAGGCACATAAAGCTACCAGCATCAGTCTGCTTCTCAACAGATACCCTGCACATCATTTCACATCAATCTGGAAGCTCCCTCAAAGGAGATTTTTAAAGGTCACTGCACATACACTGACTTGGGCACTTACAGCTATAATTAACAGTTCTAATAAATAGGTTTATGAAGACTAAAGGCCACAAAGAAAACATTAGTACACATCACCGCCATTCAGCTCAAACCCATCGGCACTACGGACTCATGCTGTAGCTGCTCACCTTGTTTTGATGGGGCTGGATTTAAAGCCAAGCCAGGGTCTATAACTCATATTGACAATAGCAGTTTAAGTAAGCCATCTGCCTGCTCTGACTACCTAGGACGACCAAAGAGCAATTCTCCTATTCAGACAACAAAACTGGAGACATGTTTATTGCTACAACATGCAAGAGAAGGCAGTCTTGAAATAGATATAGTTCTCATCCACAGAAGAAAGGCAGTTTTTCATGAGAGAGTCTCCTTGGGTGCATCAAGTCACCTGCTAGGCAAGAGGCTTTGAAGTACCCCACCCTTATTTCACGTGTATATTGACAAACATGTCTTCTGCTACAAGACCTCCAGTACCACAGCAAGACACACTGCTTTCAGTATATCAAGCTGATTTACTGTCATGAGAATTTAATTAGATGGAAGAATGAAGAGATGCTGCTGGTAGTGTCCATAGTGTTACACCAACATCTCAAGAGGTGCAGCTGCTTTCCACGGAGCACCCAGTAGTCAGTAAAATAAGGAACATACCTACAACTAATAAACATGTGGTGCTATGCTGCTTTTTTGTTGCTCTGATAGCTATATCTAATAATCACAGCTGTGCATGATACTCAAACAGAATCTAAGTAAGCAGAGAACATTGTTTCCTACCTAAGGGAAGCACAAGCTGCACAAAGATGAATAGAGTGGAGGGTTAAACTGTCAGAGCAGAACATTAGTAAGTAATATGACAAGAAGAGTATAAAGAGGCAGGTTTGCAAAGGTCAAGATACTTAAAATGATATGAATTAGAGAGTAAGCAATACCATGAAGGTAAAGTATTGCCAATATTTTGTATGGATAGAGTGAGCCACTCCTTAATACAAAAGTACTTCAGTCCTTTAATTGTCTTTGTTGTCTTGCCCTGGACTCACTCCAGTATATCTATGTCTTTCTTGTTCTGTAGGCCCAAAACTGGATTCAGCATTCCAGATATGCTTAACGCAGAGGAAGGATCACTTTCTTTCACATGCTGGCAGTGGTCTTCCTAGTGCAGCCCAGGATGCTGTTGGCCTTTTTCATCATGAGGGCATATTGCTGGAAGATGGTAAGTTTCTTGCTCCCAAAGACACCAAGGCCCTTCCTTGCCAAGCTATTCTCCAGCCCCCAGAATGAACTGATGGCTGGAATTATTCTTATTTCAGTGTAAGACTTTGTGTTTCCCACTGTTGAGCTCTATGAGATTCCCCTCTGCCCAGTTCTGCAGCCTATCAAGGTCCCTCTCAATGGCAGCACAACCCTCTCATGTAACAGTCACTCCTCCTGGTTTTGTATAATATGTGAACTTGCTGTAGCAGCACTCTGCTCCACCATCCAGGCTGTTAATAAAGACTCAACAGTACTGGTCCCACTATCATTCCCTGAAGTATAATGTAAGTGAACTTGCTTCCAGCTTGATTTGCGCCACATGTCACAACCTCTGGACCTGATTGTTCAGATAATTTTCAGTTCACCTTACTATCCATTTATTTATTCCATACTTTGTCCACTTGTCTTGTTAGAACATTGTGAAAGACAGCATTAAAACCCTATTACAGCCAAGGTACACAATGTGTCACTGGTCTCCATTCATGCAGCAGGCAAGGCAACTCACTGCGGAAGGTTATCAGGTTGGTTAAGCATGACATTCCCTCCATAAGTGCATGGTGGCTACTTTTGATGACTTTTTGTCCTTCCTGATATTGGATTAGCTGCTCCATCATCTTCCTGGGGGCTCACCTGAAGCTGGTTGGCCTGTTGCTCTGATGATGTTCTTTTTTGACTTTCTGGAAGATAGGTGTGACATTTTCTCTCTTCCAGTCTTGAGGAACATTCCCAAATGCCATCACATTTCAAAGACTATCAAGGGAGGATTCTCAAAAACATCAGTCAGCTTTGTCATTGGTGGACTGTGTAAGGCCTACTTGTTTATGTGCTCCTTAAACTGGTCCTTCTACACCCAGGGAAATTTTTTTTTGTTCCAGACAATTTCTCTAGTTTAGCCTGTTCCTCTGGTTGCAGAGCCTTGAGATCCTTGAAGGTTAGGATTGTTCTATTGCAACAGACCTAATAAGGTGTCTTGGTTTGAAAGACAGGTATCTGCTAAGGAGGGGCAGGACCTCCTTAGGAAATGTGGAATCCAAATCCCCTCCCTC
>VZUI01036568.1:0-60417 GCA_013401135.1 Cettia cetti | reverse complement strand
TTTATTTTACTTCTTTTCTTCTTTCTCTTATTAAATTGTACTTCTGACTTGGAGTCTCTCACTGGTTTTGCTTTCAAACCAGCACACTCGCACAGCAAGGCCATGTGCCCCTTTGTGCCCCTTAAAATAGCTCCATTAAGAATAAATGAACAAATTTATTCACAAAACATTGAAAATGCAAAGGAAAATATGACAAGTAAAATTTAGGGCTGTGGGTCAAATCAAATATCATCCAGTTGAAAATAAGTATCTGAAACATGAAAAAACAAAATGTCTCTTTCACTTCTCAGAAGCCACTGTATAAGGACAAGGAAGAGAGGAAAACTTTACACAAATGAAATTTGAATGTCACCCTGAGAAACCTGTAGAAAGTTGGATACTTCTATTTTCCCTGTTCAGCCTGAGCAAACCTGGGAACAGTCTAACTAGCCAAGAAGTGCTGCCAAAAAATGAGAATTAATTCCTTTTAAATTGTCATCCTAAATTCAACACACTTAATTTAAGAAGCACCCGTCAGTTCTGAAAAATCTTGGTTTTCGTCTGAGAACTTAGCAATAGTAAGACATAGGGGACACAAGCAAAGTTAACATCTGAGTTGCAGAATCATTAATTCAGTGATTTTTTTTTTTTTTTAACTGGTGCCTAACCTTTTTTCTACTAATATGACATGAGGGTTGCCATGTGTAATTCCAGGACTTGGTGAGACTCAGGCAGGGGCATTGAGTAATGTTACTAAAAAGATACCTCAGTAAAGGTGGTAAATTTGTTTTTATTTGGAATAAAATGCAGGATGTCTGCCAGAGTCTGCACATTAGATTGGTGAAAAAGCAAAAATTTCTACAAAGTCTGCAGTAGGATGAACTCCAAGAAAACATAGCTTAGGATAAAATTATCAAGTACGGTAAGTGGTGAAACAGATGAACACATTAAAAGACTTTTTGGGAATCTAAGCTCAGCTGGGAGCTGTATTTAATTCCCTTCCATAATTTATATTTAGCCAATGTTCTTCACAATTCTGCCGCTGTGATTAGTGCATGCAATCAGGAAAAAAATTACTAAAGGTAGGTCTTCATGAGAAGACATTTCTTAACATCTGAGTATCAAAGCAACATTGAAAGAAACAAGCGGACTTTTCTCAGGCTGAGTCTGCAACCTCAGCACAGAGGTACCCAAGTGCCCATGGACAGCTAGGAATTGCTGGGAGACACTATTTTCAGTGTGTCACTTGGCTTTCTTTTCCACCACCATCCTCCCTCTTGTTTTTCTTAGGTTGTTCCTATCAGTAGCCCCAAAACCTGTTCAGAAGATGAGAAAATAAGCTCCCCTCTGAACTGCCAGCCAGCAGGATTATAGTAGCCAGAAAAGTCTTTTAACGAAAAGAAGAGAAACATTCCATGAAAGAGATGTCTCCAAATTAATAATGTCTGCCCTAAAAAGCATACAAGAAAGAAAGTTACCTTAAACCAGAAATAGTATCCTAGGGATAGAGTAACAGTATCTGTTTTAACAATTCCATGCAATCACAGAATTACAGATTATTCTGAGCTGGAAGGGTGACCTGTAAAGATCATCAATATCCAACTTATAGCCCAGCACAGAACAGCCCAAAAAGTCATACCATGTGCCTGAGAGCATTGTCCAAGTGCTTCTTGAACTCTGTCAGGCTTGGTGCTATGACCACTTCCCTGGGGAGCCTGTTCCAGTGCCCATATGGGCACAATGCCCCTGCAATGAACATGACCAGAGAGTATTTGCTGTTCCTCTTTAAAGTGTTATTAACTATGACATAAAATCTACAAAGATTTAGTGTGCCAAACACAACATACTCCAAGAACAGAGATGCGTAAAAATCTATAATTTAAACATGATGTGACCTTGGTCAATATTCATAACTAAGACATTTTATAGAGAGCCATGCTTATGTTCTCTGTATTCAAGAATTACTTTAGCAGAAGTTACATGAACAAGGATATACATGGAGATATGCAACTTACTTGTTCATATCCTGCATAATCACTCATTCCCATCTCATAACCAAGTCCACAAACTTAATAACCTAAAAGAAAGAAGGACTGATAGTACAATTTTGCAGACAGCCAGCAATGTACTGCATTTAGGGTTCATTTTCACTGGAAGTGGTGGTCATTGCACAATGAGGCTATATTAAGAGAAGTATAAAATGTTATTGCTTCAGGCTTGTCTTCACTGTTGTATCAACACCAGGAACAATCCTGTCATTACTGCCACAGGAATACCAGCTCCTGCCCACACACAGAGATCTCAAATCTCCATTTAAACTATATCACAAATCCTTCAGACAGGCAGAGAAAAGCAAAGTGATAAACTTGCAGGACTAGAGCCACAGGCCATGGCTTGTCTTAGATTAATTAATCAGCTGTTAATGTAAGTATTCTGTCTTGCAAACATTCCTTCAGCATGTAGCCCTTCTTTCTCAAGTCAGAGCACATTAATGCAGAACCAGGTCCTGAGCACTGCAGTCAGACAAGCCCCTGTCTGTATATCACCAAATGTAGGGAGTACAAGAACAGCTCATCTTGAGTGAGATGGAAAACCATCATAAAGTATCTGTTCCTACTCCATGCTCTGGTAAATGCACCTGACTAAAACACCGATAACCAGTTTGTTATTCTTTCTGCTAAAAGAGCATTTTTAAGCTAGGAAAGAAGACTTAAACTATTATGCTTTCAGAACCAAGGGAAGAAAAGTCAATATATGCAAATGCAGGGTTTAAATCTGTCATATTAATTCAAGCTTTTAAATATTAATCCACCTCAGTGTTTTGGTAGTCCAATTGTCTTCTTCATCTTCAAATTGCTATTTATGAGTCAGTATGTTACCAAGGGATACCATCCTAAGGAATCTGTTTCAAGGAGGTAAATGTGTTGCTGGATCCTAGTCTTGATTACCAGTGATGTGTTTCTGTGAGACTGCATTCATGCATGGCAGGAATAGCTGTTTTGCACTCCTCTGACAGTTTCATCTGCTTGCCTAAAGGTAGGATAATCCTGTAGCAGATTAAAAGTGATAAAGATTGATGCAAAGATAATATAAGGGCAAAGACAACTTCATGCAGGTATTATCTACTTATACCACCCATCAGAGACCCAGGAAACAGGGACAGACGGCTGAGCCCACATCTGCAAAAGCAAGGATATGATATGATATGATATGATATGATATGATATGATATGATATGATATGATATGATATGATATGATGATACGATTGATATGATAAGATATGATATTATATGATTATATGATATGATATAATATAGTAGCCCACCCAGGGGGAGTGGGCCTGTAGAGTGAAACACTTGATGCTGAGGATCTGATTTCCCAACTCTGCTGTGCTTGGTTTCACTTTCAGACTATTCCTAGTCTGGCCTCCTGGCCAGGATGCCCATTTGCAGCTGAAGTGCTGCACTCCAGCACATATTCAACCTTCATTTCTTCTTGAAGCAGCACAGCTCATGAGCTTTATGGCCACCCCATGGTACAAAATTAGGTTAAGGAAGTGTGAGAAACCAGGAGGTTCACTTAAAACTTCACTCTGATCCAAACCAAAACATTATTATAAGTGGACCCTTAATGCTTAATTGATGCTAGCAAAATGCAGCTTTAGTCCATGATACACAGGGTGCCAGGGAGAAAGCGTACAGGGCAGAGATGCTGGAATAGAGGAATCCACTCAGAAGTCTGGCCAACTTGAAAATCTTTCTGCCAAGAACTGAAGAACTAATCAAACAGGTCATAATGGCATCATATATCTTTTCTTTTACTGAGCTGCCCAACTTTATTTCCTTGTCATTTATTGCGTTGACTACTGGTTGTGCTTTTTATAGAAAAAATCATACCCAATATCGAGCATTTGAAGACTGTTGTGATACAGCTGGGAAGGAATAAGATCACGTTCAATAGCCACAGTAGAGGAAAGGGGCATCTAATTCTCCATCAGAAAGAAGAGCTTTTAAATTAAAAGATGACATTGTAACAAGAGCAAAAGGACACAAAATGGCAATGAGTTAACAGTCTGGAAAAAACAGGAGATTTACAATTATCGGAGAGCTGGAAATGTGGAAATAGTTTCCAGCAGAATCCAGGACACATTTTTCAGGTGAAATTTGATAATTTTCTAGAGGAAACTGCCAGACATCGTTGTCCATAATGCTGGACTACCATCATAAAGTCCCTCCTAGTTCCATAAGTACTACATCGAAGTCCAACATCAGTAAAGGACATGAGGGACAAATCACCCCCACAAAAACCGAAGTGATCTTTCTGCCCTCAGAGTGGAAGAGAGGTGGGTTTGCATCTTGTCTGGATGAGTGCTATGGATACTCAAAGCACAGAACTCTTCATATCTCAGAAGTCATTGCCTGCCCCCTTCCTTGGCATACAGATAGATGTTCATGGGCAAAGCTCCAATTTCGGATATAGATCTCTTGCTACAAAGTTTATTGCTCCAGCTTGCCAAGAAGCAGATTACTGTCTTTGGGAATAACACTACTATCTTGGGAACATGCAAATGCCTTTCCTTGTAAACTGTAAACTGCCACATATCTGTTAAGATTTTAGACCAGACTCTCAGCAATGTCAGTACCCACCAGATCAATGATCTGCGCTATCTCACAGGGCTTTCAAGCAATACTGCCTGAAGATTAACTTGGCTCCAGTGTCCTACTTGCTCTCAAATGCCCACCATCTCAGATTTTACCTGTACAGAAAACTACCAACTACTGCTTATGGATATATAAAAATCCCCAGCCCTTCACTAATGACTTTTTACAGTGTTCCCTTGGAAATGGAAAGAGATCTGTCCTTGTGTTTGGGGCTATAGAGATGCACTGGACTGTTGTTATGGAAATGTTTTGCATTTTTTGTAAATGCCAATTATATGAAAACAAAACTAGGCTGAAAAAGTATAAAGGTATTTTTTGCACTGTAATATTTCAAAGGGATATATTGACAGTCTCTCTGAGATAATGGACAAAAGAAAAATGCAAATCATGAATAGCTAATTACTAGGTTTGGTCTGAAGTAAACATCAAAAAGGAATCAAAATACAGAAGGCATCAGCTAAACCATCATAAGCTTCTACTCTTGCTATCTTCCTTTTCAAAACATTGTTCTTTATTAACTTGGTTTAATTCAGTTGTTGTATACACACACATTCTGGCACACAGAACCAGGTTTTTTGTGCTTTGGTCAAGATAGAAAATTGTATGATTAATTGTATGATAGAAAATATGTGAATATTGTTCATATTTTGTTTCATATAAAATCAAATAATTTCATTAATGACAGGCACATTGTATTGCAGTGCTTTTATTTTAAAAGAGCTTCTGCTTTTATTTCTATTTTTGCTTATAGATAAAACTATTCACTGACTTCTGCACAAAATCTTTCAGTGAGTCTGAAAGCACACATCCTTTGAAACTAAAAGGCTACTTGATCCAAATTTTCACCAAACTCCATACAGACACATGCAGTGGAAATCTACCAATACCACAGCCCTTGCCACCCCTTTGTAAGCACATCTTGCACCCATGGCAACCTTGTGACTAAGTAATTAACTGCAATAATACAATACTACAGTCCCTATTTTAGGGAAAAGGATTTTTTTTTTAGGTCAAAATGTGGCAGGCAGCTTCAGAATCACATCAAAATTAAGTCGGTAATGAAAGAAATTGTTGTCACGATGATTTCAATCTCATTAATTACCATTAACAACCAGATCTTTTTAACAATTTCTGTTATTATTCAACTGCATATTGATGTTTGTCTCAGTTTTGAATTTCAGGTCTGGGGGTATTTTTCAGTATCTATTTCCTCCAAAAGAAATAGAATCAAATCAAAGCACACATTTCCTGTGTAGGCTCATGCCTGTGTATTCTACCTGTACAGTTTGTTTTTAACCACCTTCTCTCCCCACCTCCATCACTGCTTTTCATTTATCATTCAAAAAAACATGCTTTTGAGAAGCCATAGCATTTAATGGCATCACTATCAGCACAGCTTTCTTCTAGCATTAAAATTCATATTTACACTGGTAAATATGCAAGGGAGCATGCCAGGATGAGAAAGGATGTGTGCATATCTCTGTGTGTGTGTGTATGAAATGAACCATGAGTATGGGTGAGCACAGGCAAACTTCTCATAGTCTCTGCTTGAGGGGACAGCCAGACCTTCCTGGCCTCTTTGGCTGGTGATGTGCCTATTTCACTGCCTATTTTTGCCAGTAGCTTCATGCACCAGGAGACCTCAAAACGGCTTCCAAGGGAGGTGAGGTTGGAAGAGAAGAGTATCTGTGATCAGGCAGAACCCTGGTTCTCCTGGTGCCAAGTCTGTGCCCCGTGTGCTGCACCACACAACCAAGCATTACCTTCAGGCCACTGAAAGGATATTCTTCAAACCTGAGATCCACTCCTCCTCAGACAGCAGCACAAAAGCACCGTGGCTCCCTGCAGGGCTCGCAGAACAAACCCTCATGTTTTATGATACACACACCCCTTCCTCCTCCCCCACATTCTGCAGTTGCATAGTTTCAGACCATAACTGTAACATACAATGACTCTTCTGAGGACTTGGAAAACACTATTTTTTTCCAGTTTGGCTACTCAGTGTTGGATGCCATAAGCCCACTAAAATGTTAAAGGCATCGGTACAATCTATGGATCATTTTAATGGTGAATCAGTCTTGCAATGCTTAAATAATGAAGTCTCATTTTCAATAGTGACATTGTAGCAGATTTGTTAAGGTCTTCCAGTGCTTTACCCCTCAGACATGTTCCTATCAGACATCTTTGAAATAAGGAGGCACAGTAGTCTCATTAAAAATAATTGGAGTGAGCATATAGCTACTTTGGAAAAATCTTCCAAGTACCTACCTGTATCTTCAAGCATCTAAATACCTATAAAATCTGGTCTGAAGGGAATTCAAGTCATTAGCATTTCCTGCCAAGCACCAGTTTTATTTTTTAATTAAAGTGATGCTATTTCTGTTGATCCCGTTGGTCCTTTCAGTGACCAAATGCCAGAAACAGCAAATTCTAAATTAGTGCTGGGAAGGTGCAATGGAGCAGCACCAAAAACTTGCTTAATGAAACCTTGGCCCTTCCCAATGCCCTTGGGACATGCAGCAATCAGCAAAAGCCAGAGAGGTCAGACTTTTCCTCCTATCTAATTACCATGCCTGCCATAGTCCTGCAGTATTCTGGGGTGTCATTTAAACCCCACAACATGGTTCAGTGTTTTATAATCTGCTGGTGGTCTACTTGGGATTTCTGTAGCAGGACAGATTGCCTGGACTCCAGTGGTGTATGGTACCCATGTATCTTATTATCAGCACTGATAAGTGCCTTCAGGTTGTTGGATCAAATCACAGATGACTTGAGAAAGGTAGTTTACTTCTAATTCACCTAAGCTCAATTGCACCAACATATACAGCCTTGACAAAGGAAAAATAAAATATTTTTCAGTGGGCATAATGGCATTTATTTCTAACGAACAACAAACACCATGCTGCCAGAAACTTTCGGTGGGGTTGCTTATAACACCTCAGTGTTGGTAACACACCTTGTCCCCAGGACTATACCAGTTTCTAGAGGCCCATTTTGTTAGGTTGACCCAGAAGAAGGCAAATAGTGCACAATGCTTGTATTATCTTGTTTTAAAAGACCCTGAGTACATATTCATCAAGAGAAAGAAATTACAACAGGCTGTTTGATACTAATAGGTGAATCACATTGTTTAGAAAGGGAAGTTTTAGTCTTTCTTTAAGAAGGAGCTGAGAACTCAGTTGGCAGCTATGCTGCCCATGGTAGCTGTTGTCCCGGGAGTGCAATGTACAGCCTCTCACAGTACTTCCAGCTATGCCATAATGACCTATAGGCACTGTAAATTTTTAGGGAGCTGGTCTTGGAAGAACATCAGCTTAGCTTCTCTCGCTATTGCCAAAGAGCCCTCCCTCTCCTCCCTGCCCCTGACATCAAAGAGCACTACCACCACTTTTCATAACCAAAGAGTTCAGCACTTAACACTTCCATGCAGCTCAAAAACTCAGCAAATTCATATACAGATGACATAAATGGCCACACTATTTTTTCTTCAGAACAGTTAACCAACAGTTAACAGTTAACCAACACACTGCTGTGCTGGTTCGGTGCACATATCCAGATTAAAGCCTTGTCACTGCAGAACTGTTGATCATGTACTTGGTGAGGAATCAGTCCACGGAGCCCTGCCTAAAAGCATTAAGTGCCTCCAATATTTGCACAGCTGTACAATCTTAACAAAAAGCTTTGAGACTGAATTCTTAAAATTCACCTCAGCCTTTTGAAAGAGATTTACCAATAAGAAGGTTCAGATTTGTTCTCTGAATTTCCCAATCAACTTAATCTTTCAGTGAGACATATTTAAAACTAATCTGGATATCTGTCCCTTCATTCCAGTTTTCTTACCTTTGCTGTAAATATCTTTCCTTTGTCAGGTGATGAATTTTGCAGGCTCAACTTGTGATCAGTAAAGCATATGCCGCTTTTTAAGCTGCAATACAAAACAAAGCGCGAATTCAATATATTCAGGGAAAAAACCAAAAACATAAAATGAACATATGTTTCCTTTTAGAGACTTAGCAGCTTACTTGACTACTTCTGCATTTACCTTGGCTTTTAAAAACAATCCACCTGAGCCATTTCAGTGCACATAGCTCAAGGCCTTCAGAAAGTCCAAATTCAAATCTTGGGGAGGTGTGTATGAAAGAAACTATCTCCCATTTACCTGTGGCAGACCAGAATATAGACAGATTAAGTACCTTGTGCTGCACACTTGGGAACTGAGAGTGCCATGAAACTACTCCTTTCTTAACTGCACCCCTGCTCATACAGATCTTCTGCCAACCTACGCATTAAAACTCCAAGTGTCTTCTTTCACCCCACTGGTCTCCTGACTTGATCCCTTCGATGGCTAACACTCCTGCTTAATTAGTGCCAGGCATGTCTGCAGTGTTTCTGCCAAAAGCAAATTATTCTCAAAGTAACTTTTTGCCTAGTTTAGATTGAAATTAGTAAGTGGAGAGCTGCAGATTTGACTCAACTACTTTTTGTGTCCTCACAGTCAAGGCATTTGTGTTTCAAAATGGAATTACCTCGAGAGACTTGTAAAACAGCCTATCAGATTTACTATTTTTGTGTTCTGTGCTTACTTGTTTAGTATTTTTTCAGCCTCAATCGATTCCCTTTCTTACAGGCATCCCAGTAAGGAAATCAAATCCTCACACTGTATTAAAATAGCACTTTAACACATCAATGTTGCCTGGAATTGTTTTTATTGTACAATAACAAATCTTCTGGAAAAACTAAAATCTTGCTCAGCAGATTTATCATCTCTAGTAGTCTGTGTTAGAAACTATAAGCAGTGTTTAAGTGTATCAATGTCAAAATATAGTGATAAAAATTAAACACTATTATCTCCACTTAGATAAGGAGAGGGCAAGGCTTAAGAGCTCTGACGTGCAGGGATTTTTGTGATGTTGCTGATGAGTTCATACAAATTGTTATATTGATTGCACTGATGAACGTAGTGGTGCAAGTTCAGGGGAAACCTGAACTGCAAATCTTAAACATTCTTTCACTCGATCACTCTGATGTAGGGTTTATTTTTCCACTAATGCAGTAAACAAAATAGTTTCTCTTTTTCCTCTTTTGCTTTCAGCTATGACCAATCCAGCCTAACAAGGTTTTATTTAGGGACCTCTCCATTTCCAGGAGATGTTGGCTACTAAGCAGAACGAACATTCATCCTGCTAATGCTACCCTGATATGAAATGCAATCTCCAGACTGAAAAAAAACAGGTTTTCAGGAAAGAGAAAATTTTATAGAAATTTTCCCCCTTTTCTTGGATGTATTGGATCACCTTGGAAATTGCCTTTCTCTGCCTAGCCAAGGGAGAGAGTCTAGATGAAAACTCAGTCTGGACACCCAGCTTTTAAATGTCAAACTGAAGAACATTAGTATGTTCCTTGGACTCACAGCAACCCACACCTGCCAGGATGCTAAAGAAAGGAAAAGCTACTGGGTTACTCTCAGCTGCAGTGCTGGAAAAACCAGTAGCAGAACTATGTACTAGAAGGAAGGCCACTTAACAGCTTGGTTATTCCCTGTTTTTTTCTGTGGCAATACAGAGAGGGAAAAAAAAAATAAAAATATGGTAATCTTCTAAGCTGGAGAAAACTCAGGTATTTTACTGTTGTCAAAAAGAGAGCATGAAGTAAAGAGACTGCTGAAATGACAGGAATGTCACGACAACATACAAGCAGGGTTCACAAAAAATACCCATTAAAAAACTTAAAAACTAAATTTAAACATTAAATATGTGCACTTTTCTGTTAATCTTTCACCTGCAATAAGACAGCTGTTTCACTGAAGCAAATGATCTGCCAAAGGAAACAGACTGTGGAAACCCTCTCCCAAAAGGCAGGTTTAAAAATCAGAGAAAAAGAGCTGACGTGTAGCTAAAGTCTCTGATTACAGGTATGCTTCCTAGTTTGAAGTAGCCATGGAAATCCAAGTGCTAAGCCTGCCACCAGAGAAGAGCTTTGCCAAAAATGTACTGAATTGACCGCCTCACTTACCTCCTCCTGTGATTTTAATCTCACATTTTCACAAATTAAGCAGAATCCTCTTGATTTCAGTAGGGACCAGATGAACCCCATCCACGAGAGCAGTATCTGAGTGTTAAACATCTGCCTTTCCCAAGTCAGCCTGATAAAATATCAAAGAGCATACGGACCATTTATCCAAGTAAAGAGTGTTTCTTTGGTTATAGATGTTGCAGCTGCCTTGAGACTACCTAGAAATTAACTGTTCAGAATTTGGATGACTTTAATTAGCCCTCCAGAAAGGAAATGTGTAATCTACTACCATGACCATGAATGGGAGAATTCAAGAAACAGCAATTTACACAGGGCTGCAGCTGCAGACATAAAAGAATGAGTGTATGTACAACACATGCATATTCCTACAACAAACAAACATTTGGGCTTCATATTTTAAGCCTTTAAACTTTGTGAAGGCACAGAAGAAGCTGGGAGTGATGTCAAAACACCTTAGCTCAAATTGCCACAGCTACTTAAATTGATTTCAAGTGTCTGTTAAGCTTGTTCTTAAATTACCTAATAATACTTTGCATACATAAAAATTCCCAACTGAAAATGGGACATCTCTCTCTCCTGATGAACATGGAACCACTCCAGGGCACTGAGCCATGTTTAAAAGCTCCCATGAACTTTCAGAAGAGCCTTATAGCAGAAAGACACAGGGAAGAGCAGGACAAGAGTTCCCAGGAAGCTTGGAACAACTGGGTCATGGACGAGTTTGTTCCACAGTTCTGTTTGCTTTTGGAGGATCACTGTTTCTGAGCATTTTGGCAGGTGGACTCTTTAGTGGAATTATCTTTGTGCCGCAGCAAAAAAGGCAGGGGTGGGTTAGCATAACCCTACATATGCTCAGGAGCAAGAACTCTGCCAACTGTGATTTGGATGAGATAAAATCTGTAGTATTGCTAAGCTCTCATTTTCAAAAATTTCTCAATTTTTCCCCCCCCCATAAAATTTGACAGAGCTCTGGAAAGTGTGAACGTTTCGAAATGGTAAGATCTTGAAAAGGAGTGCAGTTGATAGTCTCTGGTTCAGGTAATGATTTTAGGTCTCATTTTCAGACTTCAAATTTTATCATAATTTTTAAAATAGGTATTTTGCTTCTTCTGTGACTGAGATTTTCACAAAATAACATGAATTAAGCTGCTAGATCTTTAAAAGTAACACCACAAAATATTACATCAAATACCACAGGACTAAAGATTTTTAAAAAGAGACCACCACAGATTACACTGCTTGGGTTCCTGACACAGCACTGCTGCTGCAACAGGAGACCTCTCTGTCCTTCAGTCCCCAGTCCCAGCTGAGTGGAGAATCTTCTTGGTAAGAATGTGCCAGATGAAATTTCCTCTTCAAAAGGAACGTATCTGCTGGATATTAGCAAACTTTTCATGACTGATCCACTGGAAAAAAACTGTTTAATTAAGTTACTGCACCCACCTCTGAATAGTTATCTAGTCCTAGAAGGATACTAAGATTGCATTATAATTAGATGCCACAAAATACTTTTTCCTGAAACCAAAACCTCCTGGCAGTTCTAGATCTTAAAATTACTATTACAAAAGAGTTTTAGTATTTAAGTTAGACTGCTCAACATTGTCTTGTCAAATAAATTTAATGTAAAAATTGATGAAATGTGGCACCTTTATCTTGTTCACATAGAAGCCAAGCCAAGGAAGGTATTTAAAACCAGCCTGAATATAAGGCCGTTTAGGACTGATCTTTCCCATAATAATACTTATATTCTTATTGCACCTATGCAAACTGTTGGACTTCAGCAGAGTTAAGTTATTCTATGACTTGACTATGTAAATTCCTTCCCAGAATCTCCTAATAAAAATTTGGAGATTGTCTACAGCGTTTGGTCATTCCTAATCAGGGATTGCTACTGAATTCCTTTCCTGCTAGGATTCAAGGTCCAAAGCAAAAACACTGAGCACAGGCAGATATGCAAAACACGTAAAATCCAGCTGGGAGCTGAGCATTTGACTTCTTTTAGCTCATTTGCTTCCTCAGACATTCAGGGCTGTGTTTCCCTCTTTTCAGAGTTCAAGGCAGAAGTTAATTTAGTAAGAAATCATGGCATTACCTCGCCTACCTGCTACAAGCTGGGGTAGTCCCAGGCTGCTCTGCCTTGCTCTGGGGCAAGCACCAGTGGCCACCCCAAGCAGCAGGAAGATCGCTGAAGGTGTAGAGAAACACTTCTGCATTGCTGCTAATCACAGGCAACTTGTGCATGCTGCTGTGTCTCCATCTCACCTCCTGGGTGATCCTACAGTGATTATTGCTCAGCCAGGTGCCAAAGTTTGTCATATGATGTTTTCAGTTGAAGGTGATTCAAGAGGGGGGAGCCTTGTTCCTGCAATGTATTGCCCTGTGAGGTAGCAAAGACTGTTTTCACTTTCAAGTCATCTGGAAAAGGATTCTGGAGGCAGAGCACAACCTCGTACATTAACAACGGTTTGCAAGAATACTGAACTGTTAAGCGTAAAAATCAAATACATGCACCCAAAACCATGCCTGCACTTCAGGTTTCAAAAGGATGGACAGCACTTAGTCATTAACAGAGGAAACTTCTAAGATTAACTGCATTTTTTTAAAAATTACCAAAAGAAGAAAATTACAGATAATAAACAGTTAAATGTTTCCAACTGTCTGATTGGTCTCCAGCATCCTATGTTTGCACAACGTTGTACAGCCCAGTATTTGTGAACACTTCCAAAAAGTGGAGACACAGTCATTCCACATTGGACCTGTAAACAGTAACAAACCCTGCTGACTTCTCATTTTTCCCCTGGTTCATTCTGCTCATTTTTCTGATTACCAAAGCCTCATTTGGTGTTGATGCATTTTGCATGCACAGAAAGTCCCGCTGGAGATGGAAGCATGTTCACTTAATTGAATCTGCCTGACAGATATGATGCAGCGAGATAATGAATACACAGTTGACAGATGTCTATGCTATGTACATACACATATTAGGAAGCAGGGACACAGATTTCCTGTGATGGAAAACAGAGAGAGCTGCTCATTGGAGTTGATCTCAGAGTTGTTGCAGATCTGTTTCATTTAAGAGAATGAAATGGAGGCTAGGGACAATTTAGGGTAAGTTTAAGATCACCAGCTGAATGAACTGAGGCAGTTTGACGCTGCTGCTGGAAAGGGCCTTTCCTTCCCACTCGGGATACACAGCCCTCTTATCTGCTTGCAGAGATTCAGGTACTTACTGCACACCCCCAGGCCAGGGCTCAGCAGGCAGCAGAGCCAGGACAGGGGCTCCCTGCTGCCAAAAGAGAACAATGCTGCGTCCACATTTTTTGGCACATCATTTCCTGCTCCTGCCCATATGGTTCTTCTTCCTCCCCAGCCTGAGCTCTGACACTCCTCAGGTCCTTCCAGGGACAAACCTATCTCTTCAAAATGGCATAGCTTTGCAATGTTATGGCACAGGGAACATGGCAGTCTGGCCGCAAAGAGTGGTGATCATTTTATTGTTTATTCTGTGCCAGTGAGCACTGGCAGGGTGTTCTGCAATTTCCACCAGAGACAACAGAACATAAAGGAGAGGCTGACAGGGAGCATCATTACAGGTGATGGCAGCAACGGGATTTTGACTGGCAAGTGTCAAACCCAGCATCCCAGTCCCATATGTCATTGTGCAAAACCAAATGCTATAGAAAACAGGCTCAGGCAAGGACTGCAGATGAAGGTAGTATTTTAAACATCACCAGCAATGTGGTAGGGTCACCATTAGAGTCATACTGATTTAAAAGTTTACATGAAAATTACCAAAGGGAGTGTGATTTATCACAGTATCTGGTAATGACTTCCCCACACAATTTTCTAACAGTGGTGTTTTGATACTTGCTGTGCAAAAATTAGGTCTACAGACTGGCACTCACAAAATCCTCTGGCTGTATGTCTAGAATTTCCTCTGGGACCCTTCACAGGATTCAGAGCCCATGCCAACTTATTGTGCCAATGCCAAAGGCATGATAAACTTGGAGTTTCTCCTGAAGTGCTGATTTTCAATGAATATTGGAAAGTAGTATGAAATTCAAAGTGGAAAAAAAAATCAGATCTGTATCTGTAGCAATCAAAACTGAAGGTTATGTGAACAGAGCTGTGATGGGCTGGTCTCCTTCTCATGCACTTCATGAAGTGCCAGCCATGTGTCAGTGCTCTCAAGTGCTCACAGCTTCCATCAGCCTCAGGAGGATGAGAAGGTGGTTGGTACCTTGCAGGACTGCACAGCCCCTGTTTGAGAAGACAGGGAGCAAAGGGGTGGCAGGTTTTCCTTCATCCCAGATGGGATGCTTGTCATATGCCTTGCCATGCAGAAAGACATGCAGAAAGCACAGGAAATTCTGGGCCATTTGCCATGTCGTTGGAAGTCCCCCAGCAGTGAAGGCAGTGAGGTGTATGTGGTGCAGTCATGGAACAGCAAAACTGGGACTTCAGGGATTTCTCATGAATCATATAACTAGCTCTACCACGTGCAGGAGGCAGCTGTTTGTTTGTCAGATAATTAAAATAAGTCACATCTTTCCTTAAGGATATATGATTCCCCCTAAACCAAGTAAATAATAAAAGAACAAAAGGAAATCTTGCAGTTTTTTTTTCCAAATAGGGGAACTGCAGCAGAAAAGTATTAGACCAGGACCAGGCCTTTCTGTCTTCAAAACTACACTGCTATCTCAGCCTCTTATACAGTGCAAATCTTCCTCACACCTGTCTGCTTTGGAAGTCATGAATCCCAAAGAAAAGCAACACTTACCAAAGGAGAGAGCTGTTGGTGGGTGAGCAAGAGGTATAGCAGGAGTGCATGGGTATTACTGCTCTCCCCATCTGGAGTGCAAATGGACTATTTCATGGCCCCATGAGAGGCAGGTGAGAAAACCAACCTGTCCTTGATAACCTTGCTTCCACTTGGCATATCTGTCTTTTTGTCCTAGTGGGATTATGATTGTAAAAGATCCCTCCTCTGTGAGATATTCCTGTGGGACACCATGTTGCCAGAAGCACATGCCACACTATGCAGGCATGGAGAAGAATATACTTAGTTCACAGTATCATAGAAGGACACAAGAGTAAGCACTAGGAAAAGGTACTGGGATACTGACAGCTGTATCCAGACTTACACACAGGTTTAGACCTTCACAGATAGACATATTTCTATAACAAATTAGTCTAACCCACAATGCTTGGAAGTTAATCCCGAGTCTCCATCATAATATCAATCATGGATCATCAATTATTTGGTCATTAATACCCTCAGCTGCCATCCTTTTTTTCTATGGTTTTCTAGTGAAAGCTATTATTTATATGAAATTTATATGAAAGATTGACCAGAATTTGCTCATGTTTGACCAAAAATGGTTCTGTGTCAAGTTCAAGTTTTGTCAAAACTTGCTGCAAGACACAGATCCAATGCAAGTTTCCACCCACAATGTTTTATAGACTACTAAAGCCATTAAAATAGTATAACTATATAGCACGGAACAGAACGTCAAGCAAACTGTCACATTCAGTTAGATCAAATGAAAGAAATGCTGACTTACACAAGCTCAGATTTATCTATCAAATGGCTGCATAGCATCACTTTGTGTCATTTAATGACAGCATCACAGAGCAGTTTCATGAAGATTAAGGAGTTTCCTCATCTATTCCCCAAAATCTCAGTTTAGTGTTTCAGGCACTTTAACATTGTAAATGTGAGTAAGACAATAATGACAGTAAAATGCACAGTAAACTGCAGCAGTTAATCAACATTTGCATACATAACTGTCATCTAAACTGCTTTTGGATGTTTTCTAAGATTAGTAAAATGGAAAGATATAAAATTGTACTTTGTGTAATTGTTTTCAAAGCTTGGTAGCATCAGAAGTCAACATTCTGCAAAACTATATGTTATGAAAAGCTTCTCAAATCAAAATTTTATGGTAAAACAATATTATATGTTAAAATGTAGATACCACAATAAAGCACAGAGGGGCTTTCCCTGTTGCATTTGCAGGAGGGACTTAAATCATGTTGTCATATTTGCACAGTGTAATAGCTTTTCCTTTAATTTGACAAGGATCATTAGAATTCTTTCTATGACCAAGGGATTTGCACTAAAATAGTTCTAATTAAACGTTTGGTGAATGTGTGCACTGTTAGAATAGTCACTGAGTATCAAAAGCCTTATAATTAGTATTTTGCAGGTGTTAAGCAGACATGCCTTAGGGCTTTCTGGAAAAGTCAAATGATAGCAAAGCATAGACAGATGACATTTTCTCTCTCGGAACAGCCCCATTCTGACAAGAACCTGTCTTAAAAAGGCTTAGCTTAACTCCCATTTGACAGGAAATAGGCAATCAAGACACCACCACAGAGAAGAAAAAAGTGAAATTGGCAGTAGTCAGACTTACACACAGCAAGATGCCACCCAGAAGTTGGCTGTACTGGCTAGCAGAAAATAATGAGTGGGCTCAAAGACACTTTTTCCAAAAGCACGTCCCCATCTGGTTTTGCTCATGAAGCACAGTGACAGCAGGTACCTTCCAGCTGTATTTCTTGGCAACCATTCAACTTGTCAACTGGAGGCTGTGCACCTGGTGCTAGAAGAGCAATTTAAAATGCCAACATACTGCCAACTGCCAAATTTCTCAATTTTGGGGGGAAAAGTCCACCCAGTACAATTGGGTTTCTTTCTATTTAAACTAACATTAAATAAACCCAAAGACTACAGTAGCGGTGAATGTAAGCGAAGGAAATATAGTTCAACAGCTACAGCATCTTTCCTCCTCTCTCAATGCCTATGTGTCCAATAGATACAGACTTTCTACAGTTTGTGGTTTCTTATATTTCAGATTAAATATCCACTTACAGAAATTACAGATCTATGAAAGCAATAATTATAGTTACAATTTTCCCCTCAGACTATACGTTTATGTGCACTGATCACCCACTTCACAGATAATAATATAAAACACTCAAGTAGATGATTGAAGGATACAACTTCTGTGTAAAGCCAGATGCTGCTGGGCTTGCTGCTCCCACAGCCCAGGAGATGCTCTGAGGCAGCTGCTTATTCCATCTACTCTGAATGGCCTCATGTATTTGTGGACACACAGGAAAATTACTCCACTCATCACCTTTGGCATGGAACCCTGCCAGTGCCATGAGTTTTACCCTTGGCATGTTGCACCAAAGGTATCACAGGGATCCCATTTCTAACCAACAGAGGAAGGAATATATGCACATTTTTTAATGATGGCAAAAGAGTTTAGCTGAGATTATGGATGTGAGGAAAAATCAGAAATAGGAAATTTATAGGAAGCTCTCCCAATAAGGAGAGCTGCAAGTAAAAATGCTCTTGCTGTAAAAGTTTGATAGGCAGTATTTTCCCACCGAAAAAGATGCATTCAACACATATATTCTTTTTGCCTGGATATTTTAATTATTTCTTTCTGTCTCTGACAGAACTCAGGTTGCACATAAGTGAAAAGACATAGAAACAAAGTGAAATTATTACATCATACATTGTTCCAAGGTGTGTCAATCAGGTGTACTGGTCTAGACAGATGGATTAGAAGTTATAACCTCCTGAACTGCCAAGTAATAATAATCTGCAGGAGTTGTTTTTCATGAAGGGATTCTACAATCCATTCAATACTCACAAATACCAGAAAAAGATGAAACAAACAAAAAAAATTGCTTGAAGAGTATAGAAAGGGCAGAAAGAATGAAGAATTCACTGAGATGTCAAAAGGAAATCCAAACAGAGTTTCCTATATGTTCCTTCTATTAAATTGATTTCTGGATATGAAAAGTTGGTACATTACAGACAGTTTGTCTGCTGAAAGTTTAACAAAACACACAATCCTTTGACATCTAGAGAACCAACAGATGCTTAAACTTATCAGAGTTTCAAAACACATAGATTTTCTCTTTCAATCAATATTTACCCGCTGAATTAAAAAAAAAAACCAACAACAACAAAAAAAAAAAAAACCCAAAAAAAAAAAAACAAACCAAAAAGAAACCAAAAAAAACCAAAACAAACAGGAAGAAAAAAGAAGTGTATACCACAAAGATTCAGAAGCATACAGGAAGGACACATCATTGACATCTCTTGCCTGCAGAAGCACTGAATGCAGCTTTCACAGCAAAATCATAAAAGAACCACAGAGAAAGATCAAGGGCAAAAGTAGTCAAAGTCTGCACTTCAGGATCTTTATGTTTCAAATCACATTCACAATCTCTGTTAACAAATAAAAAAATTCAACATTGGTTCACGCAGAGAAATGTTACAGCTTAACATTGTGAAACCAGATGTCATGGTTTGGACAACAAGCAACCTACCAGTAGCAAAATAATTTCCTGATAAGATATATTTTTTTACCCAAATGCTGCAATATTTTGTGCCACAAGGCAGAATTTCAATAAGCTGCTTGAGGGGAGGAAGTAATTCCCTAAAGAGTGCAGTGCAGGTGCAATGTCAGAACAAAGAAATGAGCAAATGAATATAGTCTGGTTTGTGGCTAGAAATAGCATTTCTTGAAGCATTTCTTATGTGTAAGAGGAAAAATGGATGAATCATAATGTAATGGAAATTCACATTATGGTTTACTCTTATTGCTTAATAATAAATAATATTATTAATAATAGTAGCAGCAGCAGCAGCAGCAGTAGTAGTAGGTATTTAGTGTTAGTATTAGTATTATCCAAAATAAAAGTGAACATACATTTGGCAGAAAGTTTTAAAATATTATTTGATCTAATAGTATTTCAAAACCAGCTTGTTTAATGTGCGAAGGAGCACCTGCATTTATACTCTTGATCTCTCCCACCCTCCAAAGCAAGACAATCCCATTTAAACTGCCTACTGAGTGGCCCCTGGCCAAAGCTGGCCTCTGGCCCCTGCTCAGGAATTGTTTGGGAGAGTTTTACTTGCCACTTATAGCTGTCAAAAGTCTTCCTAAAAATTTAACAGTACCACAGTCCATCTACAGTGTCCAGGACTAATCCCTGTGCACTGGCAACCATCCTCCTGCCTGTGTAATCAGTGTCTGATTATGAAATAAATCTGCAGCTTTCAGGTTACAAGAGATGACCAGCAGTTCTAGAAGTATTAGTATAGACTCTGACACAGCTTACAGTAGGGGTCTCTTTCAATTAACTTATGCCTCCAAAATTCTCATTCATGATGCCATTGAATAGAGGATAAAAGGTCTTCTGTGGGCATTTTGTAAATATTTTATAAAATAGACTTTACCTTGTTTTACTTTTTCCAGTAAGATTTGATAATGGAGATCAAGTTTCAGCCCCTCTCCTAAGAGCAGGTTTCCAAATTTCTTTTGTTAATAAGGAATCAACTAATTTGGCAGGAAATTGACACTTTGCTCTGGTGAGAGGTTCTCCTATGGTTTGATGGCTATGTTGAGCAACTATTCAAGGGGCGCAGGGGGCCATCCAACTTGTAAAGACAAGTCCCATCACAATATTATAATCCTTCCTAATAGAAATCTCAGGTGTTAGGAGCTATAAAGCCCTTGGATAATACATGATTCTCACACTGAAAACTTCCTTCCATATCCAGCAGATCTCCGTGAACCTCATCCAGTTTTCTACAAAGGGAAGAAACAGCTGTGTTCCCTTACAGCAGAACAC
Organism: Cettia cetti; assembly: GCA_013401135.1. Lineage (NCBI taxonomy): Eukaryota > Metazoa > Chordata > Aves > Passeriformes > Sylviidae > Cettia > Cettia cetti. Next base: position 40,082 of record VZUI01036568.1, on the reverse strand, counting down.
AGCAGCTCTTCCATGTGATATTTAACAGACATCTTATGGGAACTTCAACTTCACATGGGAGAGGGGGGGGTAAGTCTGGGGCATGTCTTCACTTTCTATGAAAGGAGGTATGTCACTCCTTTAATTGCCAAAGGCCCATATGAAATCATCTCCTGACCTACCTAACTGCTAACATCTTTCCCGCCTCAAAGGTGTCTGACAAAAACAGAACATGTAGTACTGTAGGGTTTTTTCCCTTCCTTTAATAGTGATTTCATTTATTCAAGGCACTATTATGGGAAGATGACAATAATGGATGACTTCAGTGAACAGAGACAAGATTTTTATGTTTCCAATCAGTACATGGCAATACCCCAGTTTAACTGTAGGGTCTATTAAGTATCTGGAAAGCCACTTAGTCTTCTGGACAGACTCCAGAATTCCTCAGCTCCTAACATTTTAAACTACACAAATCAAAATCTTTATTTTCCATCCTCTCTCAGTCTGAGCTCATTAACAACCTTGAAGAATTCACCTCTCCCTACTCCTGTGATGAGCCAAGGAAGCCCCAAGGATGATAAAATACACACCTTCCACATCCGGTGTAAAGCGGTCTATCCCTGTGTACCACCAGCAAACTCCTCCTAGGTAACTGAAGTTGGTGTTGCAGCCAAGTTATCCATCATAAACTAAATGTTTGAATGAGCTGGGAGCAGCGTGGTGCTGCACAATTCAACTGTGCTTCCTAATGCCATCAGTTCTAATAGTACCTTAAGTCCTCACAAAGGGGTGATTGTGAGTCAGACATCCTGGTGCCTCGGACAAACCTGTTTCCAAGTGCAAAGCAGAAAGCCAGATAGTCTGCTTCCACATCTGCACATGAGTTTGTATCACTAGATCATAGAAAACCTTGAGCAAGTACTATGGTATAAGCTATCCTCTAATTAATACTCATACCTATTAAGGGTAACTACCAAAACCCCTTAAGTTGAATGAGACAAACTCTGCATTCAATAAAAGGTAAGTGTTCTTGTTTAGCTTTTGAGGCTGTACAGAGACATCAACTTGTGAATAACATGGCCTGCAACATCCTGTATCAAAATTCTATTTGTACACTTTAAAAGGTCAGGGACTTTTTCCCTTTCACTATGGTTGTTTATACAGCCTTTCAGGGGCTTTGCCAGCCTCTGAGGAGAATACCTCAAAAGAAATAAAAAATCAACAAACATCTAGACCTTGTCAGACATAAATCCTGTTTATAAGTCACTGCCTTTATTCTGGTTAGTGTTCTATGAAGCTGCAGGCACTCAGCCATAGCCAGTAAGAAGTAGGAAATAATGCATGTCTACCTTGTATTATGTATTATTACTTGTTGCAAGAGGGTCAGGCAGAAAAGGAAGACTGTAGGACACCTCATTCTCATCTCTTTGGTAGTACATATACATAAGTAAAGGAAAAAAAACCACAATTGCAAATGATATCACAGATACTTTACCTTTTGAGACTGGGAGTTTGAGAATATAACTTTGTGATCATTAGAGCCTTTCTGGTAGAAAATCCATTCTTCTGCATAAACATTTTCGTTGTACTAGGGCTGAGAGATGAGACAGTACTTTTTCTCTCAATACTCTTTGCAATAGCCTTCTCAGTGTCACTCAGGTCATGTCACTCATCTGTGGAAGCTGAAGTACTGTACAAGATTTATAACCCCAGCACAGACAACCCTGCCATCACCCTCTTCCTCCACCAGAAACAAGGAAAGCTGCTTGAAAAGCAGCATTGAGGGATGTGCTCCTTCAGCATACCTGTTCATATCCTTCAGAGTTATCGCCTTAGAGATTTCTTCTTTCAGTGTGAAAGGCAGTGTCAATTTGACAGATCTGTAGATATTTTTAGTACTTCTTTGGGAAAAAATCTTTTTTTGACACCTTGTTACAATTATTTAAAGTTCTGTTGAAGACAGAGATAGAGAAAAAGAACCAGCATGTAGGTAAGATACATTTACCACCAATCTCATCAACATACTCATCACAGTTTATGCCTTTCACTACTGCCTATGGGGTATTTTACAAAGCCCTAACTTAAGAATAGGCCTTAAAAATGGCCTACTCTTAGATTAAAATACCTGATACCTGTCATCTAGTATTTAGAAGAATTTTACTGTTGTCTTCTTTAAACCAAAACTCCAGTTTCATCTCATAACAGATAGATATCAGTGGCCTTAAAAGTATATTTTAAGCCTGTTAGCTCATATGAGGTGAGATGCAGGCCCACAATGTTCCACCAAAACAAAACACAGTGTAGTGGAGAACATATTTCTGTGAAAAAGACAAACGTGTTAACACATTTCCAAGAAGAGATGGCACGGTGCATCTGTGCCACTTAGGTCCTCCAGCTGGGCAGAAGGCTGCTCTGTCAGGAATGCTTTGGGAAGTCTTGACAATCATCCAGCCAATGGAGAGATGCATTCTGAAGAGCTGCAGAGAAATCTGGGGCAGAAAAAAGAGCAGTAAATTGTGTGCCTATGTGGGTGAATGGAAAAAAAATTACAAGCTGTTGGATTGCTTGAGCAATCACTAATAACACTCAGTAACTCAGACTGCATTTTTTTTCTTTATCAAAATTATTACATTTAGCAAGAGTTTTTAATTTCATACCAGCTTCAAATCTACTTTTATCCAAAGGCATTCAAAACTTCAAGGAGACCATGACTAACAAATTATTGTTAGAACAGCAAGTCTCTTAAAGCAACCAAAAACCTTTATAACATTCATCCATAAGAAGAAGCAGAAAACAGCAATGAAATCTGCTGGGGAAGAAGCAACAACAGCAAGGATTTTTAGTTTGAGCACAAAGCATCAGTGTTAAACATTTGATAAGTCTCATGGTTTTGTTCTGAAAATAGATGAGAGGGAGTGTTTTCGTGCATGACTAGTCCCACAGCAAATAAATTCATGCTTAAAAATATAGCTTATGCACAGATGGCTGCAGAACAATTACTATGTATTAGTGTTTCTCATTCCATATTAAACTTTTGATGTACTAGAAACTCCCTCTTCTCCCACTCTGAAGATTTCTCAGAGAGATTTTCATGCATCATTAGTTCAATAATTATGACATGTCCATATTGTGCTTAACCTTGTTTTATTCCTCTAAATGCATAATAATTCTCTTTCTTTTTAACCAGTTCCTTTCAATTAGCAAAGTCACAGTCTTCTTGTAGTGATAAGGAAGTAGGCAGTCAGATGCCATCTGGCAACACAACAGCCTGCTTGCTGTCCACACACATCAGCCAGAGTTAAAAAAAAAAAAAAAAAAAGGAAAAAATGAGAAAAAAGAGACTAGCCAGGCTATCTATCTACAAGTTAAACAGTAAATATCTCAAGATACCATGCATTAACTGGACTCTGTGGTTTTGATACATGCACCATTAATTCAGCTGGACACTCAGTCCGTAATGAGGATGCACCAGATACACTCCAAGGATTCCAAAAACAGATACAGCAATTCTGACAAAATGCAGACCTGACACTCAGATTACAGTTCTTTCAGATCAGATTGAATTTGCAATAAGGAAACAATTAGTGACACGAGCAGGTTTGAACATACAGTCTCATTTTCTCTTGTTCTCTTCTAGAAGAATGTGAAATCTAACATCCCTAATGCTATTATTTCTATTATGATATTAACTCTAGAATGTTCCACTTTTTGTGCAAAGATTTAGATTTAGTTGCAAAAGCGTATGCTTGGTTATGGGATCCTCTTTTTTAAAATTCAGTTTTCACTTATTTGGTCTATTCTGGGTACACAATCTATTCATATCGATGACTTTTTTTTTTGGTCTTCAAATTATAACTTGCCCAAGTGCTGTTTTCCCCATCTATCATGTTCTCTTTTTTTTATGATTAGAAGACTTTGACAGCAGATTGATGTTATGTACATTTACAAAGGCAGCTGAAAAATGGCATACTTTTTTAGTTTTTTTGAAAGCTACACTAATAGTTTATTCTCCAAGACAGCGCTATCAAACAGTATTTTGGTTTTGCAAAATTGAGTCACTTTATATCAGATATAAAAACCTATTTGGCGATTTATGCTTTTATCAAAATTCTCTCTTCCTTCTTCCAGTTCTCAGGGAAGCTGAGCATTAGACTCACACTTGAGTACTACATGATACACCTCTGACCCAACTGGGTATTGTCTGTCCACTCAGACAACAGAAGCTTTACATGTGAGCATCCCAGAGCCTCTCCTGCCAAGGTACACATTCATATATCCGACTACGATGCACAAAGGGCACAAATGACACCGCACAAGGAGAGGAGGAAGATCTGCCAGAGGAAAGAGCCTCCTTCACCTTGACAGTGTGAAAAAAAAAGCAAGCCAAGAAGGCCTGCAGGAAGTTTAACAAAGACAAATGCTAAATGCTGCACCTGGGATGAAGCAATCCTGCACAACAGTTAAAGGCACAGCTTGGGTGGCCCTGATAGATGGCAACCTGAACGTGCTCCAGCAGGGTGCCCTTGCAGCAGTGAAAGCAAACCTCGTCACAGGTTGCACCAACAAGGGGACAATCAGCTAATTGAGGACTGTGATTATTCCAGTCCATTTGGCACTTGTTAGGACACACCTGTAACACTAGGTCAAGGTTTGGACTTCTCACTTCAAGAAAGACACTAAAAATTTGGAGATGGAAAGGCCACCAAGATGATGAGAGGGTAGTAGGACTTGACAGATAAAATAAAACTGAAGGAACTGGGTATGTTCAACCTAGAGAAATCCTGAGAGAATCTATTCGCATTTTCCCAATACCTGAAATGTAATTACAGAGGAAAGACAGAAATTCCTCCCACAAGGATGCATAAGGACAAAAAATGCGCAATGGATACAAATTATTTTGGAAGAAATGCCATAAGATAAGGAAAAATTGTGCAACATGAGAAAAAATAAACATTAGAATAGGTTGTCTTATAGGATCTCCCTTGCTGGAAATGGAAAGTGTTGACAGGAACCTGAATAACTCAGTTTAAGGCCCTGCTTTCAACAAAAGTTTGGACAGTACAATCCCCTGAAGTCTCTGCCAGCCTCAGCTTTTACTTGGTCCTTGTTCAAAGGTGAGAGAAGGAAACGAGAGACTAAACCTCTGCAAAGAAACAAATGTCAAGAGCAAGAAGATGCTGCTCCTGTCTCTTACCAGGAAGATGAAGCTCCTTGGCATGAAGAAATACTTATTGCTGCTATGTACAGAATTCCATACCAGTAACGTTTGATACAGGGTCAAAAATAGACCAGTAACTGTGTCAAAGTTGTTCCGTACCTCAAAATAAAATATTTTATTACTTTAATATAAAAAATTCAGGACAAGCACTTCATTATTTTCCATGTTTCACTTCACTGCCTGTGAAAATCCGTGTCATGTTTACTTCTACTTTCCTGACTGCGGTCTTCAAATTTCAGGGAGTTGGGATTGTTCTGAACCCAGTGTATGATAAGGTGCTTTGGGACCCCTCTCCAACTGTGACAGAATGCCCACCTTGTCTGCCAGGCTGAGCATGGCTCAAGTAGCACCACATCCCCTTCTCCCTGCCTGCACACTGCCAGAGACAGGAATCCTAAGACAGGAGAAGAGCCTGGGAAGTGGGGGAAGGGAAATCAAACAGGTTAAAGAGATAGTTCCATGGTAGTAAATCACTGATTATGATGTTCCCCCCTGCCTGCTAGCTGTAAAAGTGTGTCGAAAAAAATAGTCTGTCTTGTGAAATAATCTATTGCTATCACACTTACTGCTCAGCATTATAATAATAAAATTGTATTTCATAGGGTTGGGATTATAAAAGAGAAACAGAAAGAAGACACTGAAATAGGCATTACAGCTGTGGGTATATAAGTCACATTTCACACAACTACCAAAGGATGGAGAGATGGGAAATAAGTGCAGGAGAGAAATAAAAATTGATTCACATAAGTAACTCTTCCCAAACATGTAAAAGGTTTTTGACCAAGTGAAAAAAAGAACTATTATGACAGCTACTCGTGTGCATTCCCACCAGCACTGCGCAGATGACAACCTGTGCTAACTGTGCTCACTGCCCAAATTTCTACAGCTCCTGTTTGAATGCATCACTTCTTCCCCTATCTGCATGCAGAGTGTAGGTATCCCACGTTGGATTGTCAGCTTTCCCACTGGGGGCTGGATGCACACATAACAAACATAAATACTCAAGCATTGCAGTCCCCAAGTCCCCTTAGTGCCTAGGCGCTCTTCAGAAGCTGCCTTGGTTTTTTACCCACAGAATATTAATATTAAGCTGTTTGCTTAAAAAAAATCAATTCAAAAGAAAAGAAAGATTTCATTTATTTTCTCTCTTCCAACTAGAAATTATTGCAACCTCGGAGAGAAAAGCCCCAAACATCTAACTGCCAAAATAATTTTAAATTCTAAATTCAGCTTAAAAAAATTACTCCTTTAGATCAGAAAGGCTACACTCTGACATACAAATCTTACTCAGGAAGAAAAAAGCCTTTACATTCCACCCCTAAGTCACTCCTGATGGCAATTAAAGCTCATTTTATCATTGAAAATGCTCTTTAGTGCAGTCTTTCACCAATGCAGTTATGTGAGTTAGAAAGGAAACATCAGCCTTGCTTCAAAACCATTTTATCCAGAGTATTTCCAGAGCACTGAGAAACCCTTTGATTCCTGATTTAGTATTTAATAGGGCTTTCAAGAGAGGCAGGAACCCAAATCTTTACTTAGTGCCCCAGAGTTACATGAATGCTACTAATGCAGTTTAAATGTCTTCAACGTTAAAGTATTATCAGCACTCCCTCTAGTGGGTGTCCTAAATGAAACAAACATTCCCTGCTGACTTCCGAGGAAAATATTTTGTTATCTGTAAAGTGTCTCTGAAATTAAACATCCAAACTGCAGCTGTCATAAAACAGAACTGTTACTGAGCATCTCAGCACTTTTTGTTTCCTTAGAAGGTGCAGGGGGCCGGCAACAACCAGCACTACACTTTTCACGGAACTGGTAGGAGCAAGGCAGATAGAGAAGAAACCTGGTTCTAAAGAAGCAGAACTCGAAGACACCAGTTTCCTATGGATGTGCATCCTGCATCCCTGCACAGCCCTTCACAAATCCGTCAGTACTCAACATCCTCTCTCACACACACACAAACTCCTGTTCCTGCCTTGGTCCCTCCCAGACACCAGCACCTGGGCCAGAGGGAGTACGTGCTTTGCTTTGCCTTTTTGGTTTTTTTCTATTCCACTGGTTGAACAGAGAAAACAGAGAGAAGGATGGAAAGTATTAGAAGACCCCCACAGACAAAATCCAAAGGAGGGAAAGAAGGCCCCCATCACCCAGCTTCCCCAGAGGAATAGCAGACACTACCATTTTACCAGATTTACTGTCCCCGCATGAAATTCTGTCTAGTTTGAATGACCAAAGTAAATAACAAAACTCTTGTTGAAATCCTTGCTTCTTCAATTAAGAGAAAATGATGAGAAAAGTGATGCAGAAAGTGATGCAAAATTAGAAACACTAATTGGAAGCATAGTATTGATTTGTGTGATTGTTTTATATACTTTCTGAGTCAAAATTCAGCTTCTTTTCCCTCCTCTAATAGAAAAAGAATTAGAAATGTATACCATGAACAGAGAGAAACCTTCTGCCTGTAAATCACTAACAGATTAAAAAATGGCAGCAAGTTATTTATGAATACATTGCATTCTTCCTGTGTTTTGAACAATAAGTTCTGCTGAAAACAACTTCACAGCTGATTGAATAGTTTAAAATGACATCTTAAAGATGTTCAGCTTTGAAGGGTTTAATGCACGCTTTTAGAATAGGAAAAAATTATGTGCTACTTTATAAAAATAGCTGTATCAAGAGCATATTCATGTTCTACATTTCAGAGCTAGCACACCATTATCTCATCACAGAGTAGCTACTTAAGACTAAAGCAGCATGTTTAAGAAGCTTAGATGTTTGTGTGATCCCCTTCAACATTTTTTGGAAAAAAACCCCTCTCCAAATATACTGATCAGGAAATAGTCTTGTTTGCTCTGGGCTGCTACTAGTCCTGGTTTTTGTGTGCCTTGCACCCATCTCCTCACCTTCAAGGACTCTCTGTGTTATATTGTCATGATAAATCCACCACAGATCAGCCCCTAGGAAGGCATTGATACTGGAACCTCCCTCACACTTCCTTTTTCTAAATATGAGATGGCAATAATACTCCAGTTATAGATATTATCCTTAGTCCAGGTGAGTTGCTAATGTAGCTGTTTCAGCCACAATTTCAAATACAAATAAAATCTTTCTCTTCCAGTTATCTGTAAGGGGAGAAACAGCACTGTTCATCTGATCATGTAAAATAAGAGGACACCAAAATTAAAATGTGAAACCAAAAAACTTTGCTTTAGAAAGCAAATAGGCTTACAAGACAAAGGGAAGATCTACCATTAACTGTTGCAGAAAACTGCTATATGTTCTTAATGTTTTATAGTTTGTGGGCAAAGTGGCATAACAGGAGTTTAAAACCTCTACAAGAGGTTTAAAACAGAGTAAACAAAAGGAAAAAAAATCACAGGAATTAGTGATTTTGAATGTGAATGATTTTAAAAATCCAATTGATATACTTTCACTCTTCAACTATCCTAATTAAGCATTTATCTTTAGTCATCAGACATCAGACCATGACCATAATACCAAGATTTTTTTCCCCAAAAATTACAATTTTATGCTGGAAGACACAAAAACAGTTACATTTCTGTACTTGCACTTCTCAAATTCTGTTATAAAAGGACCTGTACTGGCAGGTTCACTAGTGCAGCACCTGCACTAGGATCAAGAAAACCAAAGGTTTTGAAACCTGGATTTAAAAATTCTGTTGTGGTTTTTTAAGTCCAGAGGTTACAGGGCCTTATGCACCCCTCACCCGCAAGAGGAAGGCACTGCTGGGCCCATGTCCAAAACTGGGGAGAAGTGGTTTGATTTCTGTCACAGATTTCCAGCATCTGCAACACCAGAAGAAGGATGCATTTAACCTTACAGTCAAAGTGACTAAAAAAGTCCCAGTAATCTGATAACAAAGAATATGTAATAGACCATGGAGAATCCTTTTCTAAGTTGCATTTGTCCAACCTATGAAAAGGTATTTGCCATTCAGCCTGCACAGTTGAGATGCTGTGTTAGCTGTAAAACAAGAAATGTTGAAAACACAAGTCAGCATGCTAACAAATCTGAATGTCAAGAATCAAGCAAAAATAGAACTGTTTCATGAGCAAAGTGGTGACATTTATAGCATTTCTCATTAATTACAGGCCACAGGGCTCTTTCATGAAACTAAGTGAGGGAAATGTTAAGATGACTATGAATTCTTCAGTCACAGAAAACAAACTAAACATTCAAAAAGGTGTAAAGAAAAGGGACACAGCCTTAAATTGCGCATTTTACCTCTTCAAATGGCCATTCTTCTCACCTTTTGAGGATATCTATGCAGTTAAGAGATATTCAAATCTGAAAAAAATAAAAAAGAAAAGCAGGGCACAGTCCCCATAAGGTTTTTGAAATTTTAAAAAAATTCTTCTTCATGATGCAGAAACCTACAGTAGGATACAAGCTGATAATATTCTGAAATCTGAAAAAACATACACTGGAAGTGTTTCCATACAAAGATATTTCTGGCTATCAGGAAAGGATTATGGAATCACAGAAAAGTTAAGTTTGGAAAAGACCTCCAAGATCATTGAGTCCAACTGTTAATGTAGCACTGCCATGTTACCATCGAACTGTGTCCCCGGGTGCCACATTCACTCCTGCTTCTTTGAACTACTTCAGGGACGGTTATTCCGTAGCTTCCCTGTGCAGCCTGTTTCAATGCCTAAACACCTTTTCAGTGAATAAATTTTTCCTGTTATCCAACCTGAACCTCCTCTGGTGCAACTTGAGGCCATTTCCTCTTGTCCTATCATTTGTTACTTGGGAGAAGAGACCCACTCCCACCTGGCTTCAACCTCCTTTCAGGAAACTGTAGAGAGCAATGAGGCCTCCTCCTGAACTTCCATTTCTCCAGGCTAAACACCCCGGCTCGATTGGTCACTCCTCATCCAACTTGTGCTCCGGACCCTTCACCAGCTCCATTGCCCTTCTCAGGACATGCTCCAGCAACTCAATGTCCATCTTGTAGTGAGGGACCCAGAACTGAACACTGGATTTGAGATGCAGCCTCACCAGTGTCGAGTACATGTGGGGATCTGGTCTCTGAAGCCCACAAGAAAAAAGTCAGAGTCACTCAGAATTTGAAAACACCATTAACTTCCTATTCAATAACTGAGCAAAACTCTCAGTGAAATCAGCAGGAAATTGTCCTAAATAAGCTGAGTAGCTAACTCAGGATTGAAAAATCAGATTTACTAAAGAAAAGAATAACATGATCTGCCATTTACACAGAGTAAGTTGAAAATAGTTATGGTATACATATGCATACACACATAGATGCTCTCAATAACACTCCAATGTTACCAGCATATATGAATACATTGTGAAGGAATTATCCAGTTTAATAACAGGCAAAATTAAACCTTCTAAAATTGGTTTTGTGCATTTTGCTGTAAAATCTAGATTACTGTGGATTAAAAAAAAATTTTAGGGATTTTTAGTAAAACAAAAGATTATTCCCTTTCTCAAAATGGAGCATTTAATTTTGAAGATAACTGCTTTTGGATAGAATACGCTGTTACAATGCTTTGCATATATTAATGCAAATCACAGATGCTAGAGAGAATTAAAAAACTATTCCCAGAGAGATTAATCCAAAATTAAAACTTATTCTGCGCCAAGTTAAATAGGCCATACTGGGTCCATCTTTGCCAATCGCAAATAAAGTGTAATTTCAGACTTTGAATTTCTTGTATTCTTGTAACCATGACAAGTGGTTTAATATTTAGGTGCTGTAGTATTTTTACCAAATCCTTGTTATATTCTCCTATATACTACATATGTACACACCCACTGTACATATTCCGACAACTTTATATCAAATGGGGACAGCTTATAAGAAATGTTTTGTTTGCAATATTGAACATTTAATTCTGGAAACCACTTTTTCCCTTTACTTCAGACATTGTGCTGTTCATAGCAGTCCATCCTACCAGAGGCTTTTGACTAATAAAATGAGTCACATTGAAATGCTGTAATACCCCTTCACCTCTACAGAAGCACTTATGTAAAACTTCCCTTTCTGTATCCCAAAATCCTTTCTTTTCCCCTTAAGGAGGAGAACATCATGATACATATTCACAGTGACTCTGAGTTGAAAGAAAATCCATGTGCTGTAGCTGACAGTTTTACAACTGTTGGTCAAAACTCTCCAAACTAAAATTGCAATAATATTCTCTAGAAAGAGGCTCAGTCTTCTTCCCTCTGAGGCGTCCAGTCAAGCTCCAAATTTCAACCATTACCAGCGGCACAAACCCACAGAGACAGATGGAAAAGTTGACCAAGAGGCCTCTAAATACACAGGGAAATAAAAGAGAAAAAAAATCTTCAGAGAGAAGACTGAGTTTTATTCAGCATGAGCAGAATTTTTAAAATACACACTCCAGCTGAAATCTTGAGTAAAGGAGGCTTCATTAATTTCTTGCCAGGGCCTTCAAATAAAAGCAGTTGAACTCCACAGGACAGAAGAATCCTCAACATGCTGGGAGAAACCACTTGTATTTTCAGACCAGCAGAAAATGAGCCTGGAAATTATTTTGCACACTCTGATGGAGATCGCAGCAAAACAGATGGCAATAATCAAGAGAGAAGATGAATTTTAGCTCCGAGGGCAGGTGGGGAGAAGAAACGGAAGTCTTGGCACAGCAGGGAGAAGCAGTTCTGTGTGAAGAGACAGTGGAAACACAAACTGCCTTGTATGAAGCCATCGGCAATACGTGCCCCTGTTGTTCCTCCGTGTGGATGTTTCTGGACATGTGGCTGGGCATCGCCACCGGTTACATCAAACACAGGGAAATGTGCACACCTCATCTGACTCACACACCCACTCAGACAGCTCTGCTGACAGCTTTCTGGCTTGCTGGGCTGCCCGTAGCCTCCCTTCCTCTGCTGAAAGAATCCCTGAAGTGAAACACTTACCAAACTGAGAGTGGCTGCTCCCTGAGACGCGGCCATCCAGGGCCGACTGTCCTCAAAGGAAAACATTTCCACACTTGATGCACAGCTGAAGATGGAGACTTCAAAATAGATTACCTCAGCTTACTGTCTTCAGAGAAAAATCACTTTATGTATTTATTTCTTGTGAATTAAGACATTCACCAAAAAAACCCTGCAAGAGTTAAACCTTAATCTGTTAGCACTTATTACATTTTCCCCCTAGACTGTTACCACTTGTTAAGAACTAATTGGTTTATTAACAACTTAAACGGCCTTTTATTATTCAAAGCAAAACTTTTGATACTTTACATCTAATAAAGGCAGTTTGTATAGATAAAATCTTCAAAGTTATCCATCTAAAATTTTATTTCTGTTGTTTGTTCTATGCAGTGAGTAAAGGAAACCTTAAAACCAAATTCATGGAGGAACAGAGTTCTAGAAATGCATTTTAACCCTATTCTATTCAAGTTTTCTGTACAATCAAATGCACGACTATGAAATTTTTGTTTACAGCTAATGAAAACAATTTGCAAAGAGTAATTTACAAAGCTACTTGTCTTCAAAAAATAAAAGAGCTTCAATTTTTAGTTTAAATGCTGTAAACAATGTATATAACTTTTTAGTACTGCACTATCAGTGGCTTATGGTTCAACTGAAAATTGTTCTGGTTTATTTCCTCTTGGTATAAGTAATTTATCAGTAGAGCATGGTTACAAATTCCTACAAAAATATAGCTGCTGTGTAGAGCTTCAGTTAAGCTTGCCCCTACAATTACAGGAGGAAATATATTTACAAGGTGTTTGTAGTCAATATTTCATATCACTCTAATAATGTTTTTCATTCCTCTATGGAGATAAATATTTGGCACTGTCCTAGATTTTAGACATTGCTTGTAATAAATTTTCAGGAATCTCTTCTCATGGAATTTCCCTCAATTGTGAAAAGCTTTTGTCCCCTTTTTCACTAAGCTATCCAGAATTGGAGTTTCTGGACTATCTGGAAGAGGATCAGGAGTTAAAGTAGGTGAGTGTGGTAAGTACCACAATACAAGATTGAATGAATTTGATATAGAATAGTGTACATATATATATATATGAAATATATATAAACTACTAGGTTAACATTTTTAGTCAAGAGCTAAGGTTTGAAAATAATCTGAGGTTTGCACTTTGCACATGTGTGATACGTAAAGAGAGCAGCTTTGGAGCAGGACCTAAACTTCCAGATTTTGATTCAGAGCTGCCGATATAGAGCCTCTGTGGAGTCAGTCCCACAGCAGTGTAAGATGGATTTTTCAATTAAGTTCTCATCAGACCAGTGTCCAGATCCAGATTGGTTGTTCGGGCTGCTTTAAAGATGGATTTGTATCTGCTTTCCTTCCAAATGGAATCCAGCTCCTTAAGCCAGGAAATGTCAGTAGGAGTCAATATTACTGATTTATGCAAATAGATTATTTGACTAATATTTCTGACTTTTCTAAAAACTGGAGGCCTTTCTTTTTGGAAAGTAATCTTAAAGACATCTGTTTCTATCCTGTTCATTGTCCTACTTATAGATAACCACAAAGCAAGGTCTGGACAAATTTCCACAGGGTCTTTCCAGAGAGCTCTGACACAAAGCAGTCAAGTCTAACTCACAGCGGACACTTCACAGCATTCATCTCAGTGAGCTACTCTCCATCCTCCTCCTGTGAAACTGAATCACAGACAGTAAACCCCAAACACAGTCACAGCAGTTAGTGAGTGATGAGAGTTGATAAGAGACCGCTCCAAAAAATAAAGGACAAGTTTTCATTTCCTTGTGCTTGGGAGGGTTATAGAAGACAAGTGAAACATCAGAGCCCTGAATCTATTGTTCTTCTAATGATTCCTGATCATAATGTACACCTTGCAGGAAGAAGATCCTTGTTTTGACAGGGCAGGTGCACCTATGAGATGTAGACAGGTCCCCAGATAGTTTGCTGGTTACTAGTGAGAGGAGCCAAAGGAATGTGTCAGCTGGCACAGGCTGGTAGAGTCTCTAGTATGTCACTGGAGCTGTGCAAGAAACACATTATGTGAATTTATGCTACTAAACATCTAGTCTAAAAACCTGCACTAGTCTATAAGCAGTTAGCCACAACAGGAATCTTCTTAGAAGTTGCTTGTGTAGGACATGTTTTTCTGACTGGAGTAAGTAGGTGCTGTTTTCAATTCTGTAGTCTTGTTTATAAACACAGACAGCAGAAAGCAGTTATTTTAAACACAATTCAGTTGCGATTTCTCTTCAGTCTTGCTGCCACATTGCCTTTGCTTGTTGTTCACTCACTTTCAGATTCCTGTCACACACAAGGACAATGAAGCCTGTGCCCCAGTCCCTCTCCTTGCTGCCAGTATGAAAGGACCCACCACAGAGTTCCTGCTCAGACCTTAATCATCCACTCTGTGCCTTGGGACAGGAATTTCTGTTGATCCAAGTGAAATTAAATGAAGACGTGTAATTGCCTTTCTCTTTTATCTGTATAAAGAGTATGTGACATACCTTTTAGTGCCACTGAGAGCTGAACTTGGATGTAGATTGAATGGCAGCTATCTACAGCCTTACAGGACACCCCATGAGCCAGTTCAATGTTAAAAGTAGATGTAAGAATTTATTTCTATCATATTTCTCCAACTCTTTTGGAGTTTACACTTACTTACCTTCCCTGATGTAAGTTGCTTTCTGTTTGCTTGGTGCAGTTCACAGTGGTAGAGTGAAATCCAAAGATAAGAAACAGCAGCTCTGAAGACTTTACATTATATGGCACAATACCTTCTGCTCTTCACAACACCCTTATTACACTCAACTCCACAATAGCATTTCCACTTCTGAGAAAATAGGGCAAACTTGTGAAATCTAGCTACATTTAAACAAGCATTATAGAGACCAATCTTCTAAATAACAGGACACCCTTTATATCTTTCTAAATTTCACCTGCAGCCAAGCTCTTTCCCCTCTCACTGTGTCTGAGCATACTCTTTCCACCTGGCTAAGGGGACAAGTTTTAGACTAGAAGTGATGCTACAAACTAGCTTGGTTCCATTATCAATTTTTCTTCTTTTTTTTTTTTTTTTTTTTTTTTTTTCCCCACTGGCAAACTGGTACTATAAATACCTCCCTTTAGATGGATGGCAGCTTTGAAAATTCCTAAATATGAAATATTAGAATACAATTTCTGATTAGGTACTATTAGATACAGCAGTAAAATTTGTTCCTTTTAGCTCTTTTAGGGATTTGCTTAGTGATTTTTCTAATGTTATTTTAGTATTAACCATCCCTTCAAGGAGGTTTGAGGAGAGCCAAATCTACATTTCTGTTCAGCTCTCAGTAAGACATTACTGACTGTGGTAGGGACGGAAGTAGCCAGGAGGATTTTGGCTCAAGTACTCACAGTAGGGAAACATTGCAATTCTCCACACCAAAAAGGAATTTTCTGACTTGAGGGGGAAAGAGAAACTGCCTTCACCATTACAATGGACAACACATCCTACATCATATGATACAGTCACAGTGATCCTGCTTCTCTGCCTTCCCCCATCCCAACTGAAGGTACGCATGCAACACACGTGCACACACACTTGGGCTGACCTGACTCCATGCCTGAGAGCACACCCTTTTCAGGACTGGGTAAATCACAGTTGCTTTCTGAAGCCTATAAAAGATTTATTTTGTGGTCTGCTTTGGCATTTACCCAGTACTCTACAAAACGGGACTGATGAAAGGGGAGTAGATGCTGCAAATTTGTGACAGATTAACATACCAATTAATCTTTTTCCTACAGCTTTGTAATTGTAATGAAGTAGCAACTTAAACAATGAAGTCTGTTGCCCAAGTTTGTTTTTAGAAACTTCAATATTAGACTTGGCTTTCTCAGTGGCAAGAGAGTTAAAATGAGAGCAGTATTGATCATTGCCTCAGCAGCACCATGATCTGCTCACAGCAGCCTGTGGAGAATAGAAATCTAAACAAAAGGAGAAGGTGGGCCAACAGCTGCAGATGGTGCTTAAACAGACAGTTGCACACAGGCTCCCAGCAATCTTGGCTGCAATCACTTACTCCTCAAAATGTTTTTAGGATCAGGAAACAGAGGCTCCTTTAATTGTCTGGTATTATAAAGGTTTCAGAGAGAATTTGGCTATTTCTATTTGGCAACGCCTCAGATAAATCCACATCATTTCCCAATGCTCATAAACAATCGTACAGTCATATGCCAGAGAGGTGCAGTCTCATTCCCTCCTCAGCCCCGGAGCAAGGAACAAGGGCCCCTTCACAGGGCTTGCACATGTAAGGTCCTGGTAGATCTTCAGCCTCTTTGCTGAATTGATGGCAGCTTTTCCAGTCAGGTCTCAGGAGATCTGAGTCAGTAATGGACCACTCACCTTTGTGCTAAAGCCTGGATTCTGGCTTGTTTTACACAGCAAAGCTGACGTTTTTTCTTCTCCATATGGACTAGTAGGTATGATTCATAATGTCTCATGGCACCATGTATTTTTCAAAGTTAATCTGATCAGGTCTGCATTTGAAATCACTGTGGTTTTGAATCCTAGTAAATCTACTGCAGATGTGGGACTTCTACATCCCAGTCCAACTGGCAGGTCATCATGTGCATCCCTATGCAGATGTGTTGGGAAAGCACCCAAATCATGTGCTTAAGCTCTTAAAGGAGTCTTAACACCAACACTTGGCCTGCAGCTGCATAACTTGACTTAAAGGCTGGCTTGCCTTTAAAACTGCTGTAGGCAAGGATATGGACTGCATCCCCCACAGCTGCACATAAGATCTACTGTTTTCCTATGGACAGCCAGTTGTCTCAGTTCTAGTAGGAATCAAGTATTGGCTCTTTAGAGATACTGGGGCAGCTCTGTGGCATGACTGCCTATTTAGCAGGCAAGCATGGCATCTGAAAACTAGAATAACTCCAGAGATTTTAGGCTGATTATGTGAGCACAAAATGTCTTCCCAAAGGGTTTTGTGTGGCTGGCTGGCTGTCAGTACAACCCAGAGTCTGCAGCCAAGTACCTTCAGGCTTCAGAAGACACCCAACAAGGTTGGGGTTGATACACCACTGCTGTAGACTGGTGTAAATGTTTGTATTCCTGATGTTTATACCTTATCAATGTTTGTCCAGGAGGGATTTCCCTCTCTGAGACCTTCATTGTGAGCACTTTATTCAGTAATTTAAAAAATGCACAGTTAAAAAAAAAAATCTTATTCTTTTGGAAGAAGAACACAGGCCTAAAAATAATAAAAATTAGTTAAAACTTTATTAGGCATGTCATTAAATTTTCTTCAGCTTTCTGACTCACTGCCCCCCTTCATATTATTCCCTTGGCTCATGGTAGCTTGTGCTTCTTTATAATGACAGCTGCCTTATTAGAGATAAATCTTGAGGTTTTGACACTTCAGAATGTAAATATCACCTCAGAGATGCAGCATCTTCCTTATCTTGCTAATAAGGTACCAAGAGGGGAAACAGCGATGCAAGTTCTTGCTTAGTCCTAAGACAGGTCCCAGGCACACTAGGAAAGGGTTACCCAAAACCACAGTACAGGCTCATGTGTTGCCAGAAGAAAAAGTAACTTCTCTCATTGACAGGTGTGTGAACCAGAATTCAGGGACATCAGACTAAGGTCGCAGCACACCATTTTCTTCACATCTTTTTGTCCACGTGGAAAGTAGTACTTGGGGGCTTGGATCCTTCCCATTAGTTAAGTGAACTATGATGAGCCTGGAGGAAAAGGGCAATGATCAAGAGTGAAATAATCCTGCTAATGCCTAATTCCTTTTGAAATATATAGTTCCTTATAGCACAAAAGAGATGTTTTTTTAAGAGCTGTTGTTCTATCCTCACCATTCAAACATTGTCCACATTTTGCACACCGATGTAAGTCAATCCTGTTGGGGGCCTTCCATTCAAACTGCTTCTTTGAAAAGACTGGGAAGCATCATTAAAACTCAACTTGCCAGGCTTAGCTGTGTTCAGACATTGGTTGTAAAGCATATTTGTTAAGCACCATCTGCTGTACATTCAGAAAATAGCAACCAAAATTCCTATCCTCTCTCCAGCTTAAAAAGAAATATATATGATTTAAATTTTGTCAACTGTCTAATAAATTATTTCACCTCTGGAATGTTACAACAGTGTTTATCTAGTCCTAGAAATGCATTATCTATCTATGTAAAGTTATATATAGACTACAGACGGGGATAGACACTTGGGGAGAAACTGCATTACAAAACACTGTGTCATATAACAGAACACTGGAAGGAGATGGGAAAATAACAGCAACGTTGAGCCTGATTTCCAGATGTACCAAATAAAACAGGATGAGTACAACTGAAGACAAAGCATTGTCTTTCTAGGGCAAACTTAACATGTGCTAACCACAGGACACAACCATAAAAACAGAAATTATGCACCAGTTAAAAAATCCTTAATGTGGATTATTAGCTTGTCAGTATGGTTTAATTAGGAAAACAATTATTACCAATACTCTCAAACATTAAAATTCTATCGATGATGAACTGTAAATGAAGAAGAAAAGTATTCCAATTATTAGCCTGAATCAAGCAAATAGCCTGAAATAAATAAATTTAGAGGTTGTTTAAATGAAAAGCAGACACCACTTTTTTCCCATTCTCCATGTAAAGCTCTTTCTTTCATACTTTTCTTAAATAAGATTTTTCTCTTTGAGCATTTTTATGAAAAAAATTAGTGTCACAAGCTGCTCAGCTCAGAAAAGGTCACATAGGAGGGAGGGAGGGAGGAAGGGAGGGAGGGAGGGAAGGACTACTGCTGTGATGTGCAAGACACAGTCTGCCCAAATGAACAAGACAGCAGAAGTGGAGGACCCCACCAAATGCTCTGGTAGAGATGCCCATGGCACTCATACTTTGCCTCCACAAACAGTGCAAGTGCTCTGCAGAAGTCAGTCTGTAAAGCTCTACATTGGGCAGAGACAAAATGTTGATTGTTTATATGCCTGATCTCACCAGGAGCCATGTGAAGCCTGGCAAGAGAGAAGTGGAGATAAAATCCATAAAAGCACTCTGTTTTGAAGGAGAATTCATACTGGAGCATTCTTGGTGAAGAGGCTGCATCCAAAACCGGTGAGAAAAATAATATGTAATAACTGTGACCACTGAGTGGCTATTCTGGGGTAGAAGTTATGTGCGACCATGTGAGTCATCACCAGGCACAAGGAGTGTGCATGGCCTGATCACAGAGCCTTTAAAGTACTGCCCTTGCCATGTCTACGCTGCCCTCACACCTCAGTAATGGAACAGAGTCTGAAAGGACAAGCCTACACACCCCAAAATGAACATTCAGTGTCTCGTGGTATGGAAGCAGCCTGTCACTGGGGGCTTCACATGAATTTAGTTAGTACAGTCCTAGCAAGGACTCCCACAGCTACAGAGGATGCAGTACCAGTAGCCCTATGAATTTCCAGGGAAATGCCAAATCTCTTACCCTCTGCGCTCTCCTCATCCTCCCATCTCCTGCTTCCAGGAGGAAGAAACACATCAAAGAAAGTCTTCTTGCTCAAGGTGGAGCAAAGCAGTCCTGGCTATTTGGGGTCATGATCTATTTACACACAAGAAACAAAGAAGTACTTGGCAATTTTAAGGACTTATCTGGAGCCCTATGGGCATGAACAGGAGCCTTGCTCAAACACAGACTGGTGGATTTTTAACAAATTCATTGTTCCTAAAATTTCTGTGATTTTTGTAAAGCATTATTTCTGTTTCACCAATGAGAAAACTAAGGCAAATAGCAGTGAAGTAACTTGGCCAAGCAGTACCACATAAATGGCTCACCAGCTGAACCAAGAGTCCAAAAATTCCATCTCCCTAATCACAGCTGAAAATAAAGGAAAAGAGTTTGCACAGCTCCTTCCTCCCATCCCAAGAAATAACAGTATTTAAATTCTTAGGAGAACACAGTTATTAACCATTGTGTAGGAGATGTTGCTTTTCTGAGTCAGATGCTGCAAATCATAACAACAGTTTTGTTGACATCTATGAAATAATAAGGCATCAATATTTATCTGCATAAAGATAATAAATATCCAGTTTATGGGGAATAAATAATGTCTTTATAAACATACTCATCACAATTTTACTTTTACAAAATTGTGTTAGTACAATATTCTTACAAAAACTGTACAGACACTCAAAGAAAAGCCATGGCAAGGTTATTGCACAGTTTGCAATTTTGTGAGACATTAAAATGACATAACAAATTTATATTCAACAAAGAGGCATACTGATGAAGACAGTATAGTAAAATTTTAAATAGGTATCATTTTACATTAATGCACCTCAGCATTTAGCATGAGTAAGCAAAGCACTTCTAAACACTAAAATGTAAACATTCTGCAGTAATGCTCTTGACACTACAGAGCATTCTCCATAAACTGCATATAAAATATTTCATGTAATCCACCCATACATTAATGTCTTCTAATAAAAGTGACACACTCTGCAATTTTCCCTGCAGCTTCTGTTCCCCTTCACAACCTGCAGGGTAACAGTTAATTGAAACTAAAAAATAAAAAAACCCCAAACATGTCTTTTGATATTATCCTATGAGTTCTACTAAAGTTATTCTTGATGCATACCAGTATGAATAAATTCAGGGCTGTACATTCAACATGGTGGAGGTTCAAATACCTGCATATTTATACCCCAATCTAGAAAGCAAACATTCAGATGCTGAAGATGGGATAAATTATTTCTTCCAAACTCTACTAATTTATTTCACTCCCTTCAAGATACAGTGAAAATTTAACTGCACAACTGCAACAGCACATATCCACTTCTGAGTTTTGATTTATATTCTGTAGAGCCCAATCAAGTTTTTCTGTGAGTTTTGAAAGCCATTCAGGGATAAATGTTAAAGAAGCTGAATACTTGCACTAAATATTAAAAAAAATACAATTATCTTTTCTTCATCACTTTCTATAGTCATAATTTCCTTATTAATGCAACTTCTAAAAACTATTGTGAAAATAAGAAAACTAATTAATTTTTCCCCTGTCATTTACAAACTGTGATCTCTTATAGCAAATTATTTCTACCGATTTGGGCTACAGATGCTTTTATTCTAATACAGTGTTATCAGAGTTTTAAAATGAACTATAGCTAGAAGCAATTGGGGGTCTAACAACTGAGGGCAGCAACACCAGGACTGTAGATTATCTCCACAGCAATCAAGTCAGGAGGGTGTTAACATGGACTCAACCCAGTTTAAAACCAGTATAGCTGGAAACAGTTAATCCACTGAAATTGTTCCCCTCTTTTACCAGTGCAAATGAAAAAAAAATCAAGTCCACTACGTCCCTTTGTTTTAACAACAACAACAAATAAAATAGAGTAGGAAATTGCAAAGTGATGGAAGAAATTATTACACTGACATAGGAAATCAACAAAGAAATTTCCTAATCTTACTGGGGGAACTGGTATGGTTATCTAGCAGTAGATAGCAGCATGATTATAAAATAGATCTATGCATGGAAATCATGAGGAAATGCAAAATATCACAAGGTTAAATATTTGATCCTGCCAGATGCTGAACTCTCTGGCCCTGGCCTAGCAAACCATTTAAGCATGTGGTTAGAAGTCAGCATGCATGTTGCCCCATTGAAGCAAAGGAGGTTATTCAAAGTTTGAGCACAGACAAGTGCTTTGAACGATTGGGTCATTAAAGTACCAACCACTTACTGCTAGAGTATAAAGCTAAATTGCTGCTATGAGCAGGTTGTTGCAGAGCTTTCCATTATGAGGCTTACAAAAGCTCTTTGAAGTGTGCTTTGAAGCATTTCTTCACCACTGGATAAGGAAAGAAAAGATGGGTCTGTCTAGGCAGGAATTTCCTATATTCCCATCAACTCACTTTCATGTGCAAAACCAAACTATATTGATGCCCAGGTATAAGAATCACCTAAGGAAATAAAAAGTGCTATCAATGATAATGATAATGATATCACACCATCACTCTCCCACCACACATACGCACCCCATTAGAACCAAGCTCCTCCTGTGTGCAGGGCTGGGCATTAACTCAACTCGCCATGAAAAGGGTAAAGTCATACAATTAGCAAATGCTACATGTCATATTTAACATTATTTGAAGTTTCTAAAATGGTGCTTGATGACAAGTAATGTTGCTGCCTGGCAAAACTGGTGTTATAAAAAAAATTATTTACGCTCTCTCAGCAGTAAGGAGAACTTGCAATTTTATCTCAAGGCCAGGAACAAGACTAGTTATAAAAGTACATTTGTAGCTTTTGTTGTGGCGATGTGTGTTCACTAAAATACATATTTCCTCCTTGGAGGAAACCAAGGCAGGTTTGCTCTACTAGGAAGTATGTGCTAGGAAATTTCCAACCCTGGAAATAAAATCCCTTTCCTTAACTTTGGTGATTTCTTCAAAGGTGATGTAACAGTTGCAAGACAAGTAGGAACAGACTCATAATCTTATTTTAATTATGAACTTCTACACCTATCAATGTATCTAGTCCAATCAGATCTCAACACATGGCTACACTGCCATTGGATTGGGGTTTTGAGTGGTTGGTGGGGTGATTTTTTGGCCATGGGCATGTGAGGGATCAAGAGCTACCTTATTTTCACAGGAGGAGAACCTTATTTTATTGTTAGAAATTCTGATGCTGAGATGTCAAAGTTATTTTGCATAGAAATATCGATCTGTGCAACACCTTTTTAACAGAGAAAAGGAATACTGCTATCGGAGCACGGCTTAAGGCCTGTGTCCTAAAACATTTGCAGTTGAGGACTAGAAATGGTTCTGTAAGGGTGCAGAAACATCTTTCTTGCCACAGGGCTTTCTAAAAATTGTAAAATCTAGGATAGAAGAATAAACATTTGATCAGTGTTATGTAACATAAAGTTCCTGCTTGTCAGATACTGGCATAATAATATCCTTCAGCTGGGACTGTTCCTGAAATAGTTGAACACCTTACCACCTCAGTGCTAAAAGCTGTTGACTTTCTCCAGTCTGTCCAGCTGTAAATGAATGGGTTGTTATTATCACATCTGTTAGCTCTGATATCACCTTGTCCACTTTTGATGAAGGCAAAAAAAAGCAAACAGCTCTACCCCTGCACAGTTGTTGAAGATCAGTCCAGCCATTGCAACTGTCAGGTTCTGTCAGTGAGAAGCCAGGCAGTGTCAAACTGTATTTGAATCCTGTGTTCAAAAAAAGCAGAAAATGTAAGAACTTACTTCTATTAGGTTATCTGCTGAAAACTGCTTATGTGATAGAGGGATGGGTTCGCATTTGGGTTATACATTAAGAATATGATCTTCTTTTTCTGTGGTTTGTTTGTTGCTTGCTTGTTTTTGGGTGGGTTTGGTGGGGGTTTTTTTTGGGTTTTTTTGTCCAAGTGCAACCATCCTTACTTTATAGAAGAAAAGTGTTCTTGGAAGATATGGGACTCATGGGCTACAACTCAAATTGCTCTGTTTGGCTATGGCTTGTCTCGATGGTAAATAAAACTTAATATACAAGAAAAGACACAACTTAAAGACACAAATACATGAGGAGGAAGTAAATATATTTGACCTCCACATACACCAACTAAAAGCTGATTTCCAAGTTATGATGATTTGGGAGAGATGGGACAACTTGATGCAAAGAAGACCTGAGTAGATTGGTAAATATCAACTGACATTACCTTTGTATGGCATTTTAGAACATTTTCCATCCATAAACTTTGAAAAGATGTATAAATCCAGAGCCTTGTTTCCTCAACAAAGTTAGAATATTAAATTACTTGCCAGAGAACACACAGCAGATAAATTGTGAAACTATTGATCCAGGTCTCTACTTGACTCTCTCCGTTGGACTACAGAGGTGTTTCTCAGACTTCCCTTTAGGGTCATTCTTTGATTGGAACTTTTGCTCCTCCAAATATATTTCACCTTACAAATTGGCATAAAGCTATATGCAAAGATTAACATAAGCAGTATAAAGATCAAAATTTACACAATCATCAGGTTTTTCTGGTGAATACACCATATGCCATATGAATTATCACTGTTATATTATTTAAAACATTATTCCACATTAAACATGTTTAGCATACTAAAACTGGATTACCAGTGAATTTGATAAAAAATAAATCCCCAGTGATAAATAGGAGACTTCCAGCTCTAGCATCCTAGGGGCAATATTCCATGAGGAAAGACAGCAGGAGGAAGATGGTCTTCAACCCAAACTCTATGAGGCCAGTGGAAATAATAGTATTTATGGTATTGGGCTAGACTTTTGACTTTTGAATGGCCTTGAAGGAGAGAGACAAAGAGAAGAGTAGAGTACAACAGGCCCATCTGGGCGTGATATGGTCTCAATAGTTCAGTTAGGCACAGGGTAGCCACCAATACAGATGTAAAACTTTTGCCAAGTAGAAAATTGGGGGAAATTTCTAGAAAAGCAGAACAACTTTTTCTTGACGGTACATGTGAACAGAGCAGACAGATTATAGCACTTACTCTTGCCTTGAAAACTGTGTATTTTGGAGGAAAAAGCTCTACAGCACCATAAGGGCACAACCACTTGGCTTAGAGGTAAAAACATTTTCCTCTCTTCCTCAGTGCACATCAATAAACTGAAAAGCATGGGTCTAGTCTTAATTAGGCAGATATGAAAAACTTAAACCAAGGAATGAATCTTCATTTTGAGATGACCTGGGTCAGGTTTCAAACTGAACCATTTTAAGATCTAAAACCAGAGTTCATCCTACAGAAAGACTGAGTCACCTCTTCACCTAGAATCAATTAAGCACTGCTTGAATGTGATCAGTGGACTGAGAGAGCTGGAGTGCTCTCCCTTCACCTTTCACTCACCTTTTTAAGCCAGGAAAAAAGAGAAAGACAAATATATATACTGTTCATGTATGCAATTTACATTGCCTGTATTTTTATTTTGGAAACATTAAGCAGTAAGTAATTAAAATCTGGCATAACTAAACATAGGCAAATATTCTTTTTAATGGTTTAGACTCCATATCGCAGCACTGAAAGCTCACAGGCTGAAAAGCTCTTTGGTTCTACTGACACTTTAAATTATTTTAATGACTGTTATTTTATATTTTAACTCCTTCAGCCCACTGAAATTGTTCTAAATTTCAACTTTGCCATTCAATTAGCACATGAGCCACATAAAACTCTTCTAGCTTTCTGCACTTATGGGTTCTGCACATTTTCAATTCTGCTTCCCAGGGCCCTTGTGTATGAGTTTTCAAAATCCTCTCTGCCAGTAAAACTGAATTATTTGATTGTTCCAAGAAAACGAACACAAAAAGGACATAAAAAGATCAAGCTGAATTTATTTAAGATTTGGATGAACATCCATGGAACACTCTTGGCATTTTATGTCCAGCTCTTTTTAACACTATGGTGGTACAGCATTTTGGATAGTGTGGTTCTGAAGTTAACCAGGTTCACTCAGCATCTTCCTCCAGACAGGCTGTATAATCCAAGTGTGTTTACCCACTCACTTACTGTAAACTCAGGCCCTGTTTAACTTCCTTGACAGAAAAGAATTAAAGGAGAAAGTTTTTCAAAGTATTACAATGTGTGATTTCCATGCAAGGCATGATGGAAGTAGCTGCGTGGGAGGATATTACTTCATTATAAAGCTAAATCAGATGCACAAAGATTTCTATCATCTCCAGAGACCATTCCATCAGGCTCAACAAGAGGCTTTGCAGTAAAGAAAAATAGCCCCCTGTCCCTTCAGGCTCAAGAAAGTTGTATGGTTTTTTTAACTGTTTCTAATGAAATCCCATATTATTGCTTCTCCCCTGGGAGACTTCAAAAGTCGTGCAAACTTCACAGAGCCCACATGTTCGTAAACCTCAACCAAAAGACCACTAAGGAAATAAATTGCAGTTCTCCAATTAGCATTTGACATTCTCTACTGGTTTTCAATGGGGTGAATTTGTCTTTCTTCAAAACCATGCTGATAAATTAAATGAGTTACTAAGCCTGGCATTATTTTATGTTATAAGGCACACTGAAATCAAACATTTTAGTGTGGGATTTGCTTTCTGCAAAAAATATTTGGGGGAGACATGAAACAAACCTAGGCGTTTCAAACATGTTTAAGGGGCTAATATGCACATGAATATTTTCTTCAAGCTCCTCATTGTGTATTCATGGCTACTGCCAAACACAACAACAGAGATGAGGCATTAGGATATGAAATGGGAAGTGGTCAGATTTTCAAAGTGAGCTGTTGGGTATCTAACACTTATGAAAATCTGGCCCCGACTCTTTGGTGCCATTCCAGAAAGAAATATCTCTATCCTGGCCATTGTCCAAACAGCTTTGGAAATCATTTTGCACAGTTATTTCAGTAAAGCATAAAAGCCAATCCCCAGCTTTCTCTGCCTGATTAAGCACTGTCACCAATCACTATGCAGCTCTAAGGTACGCATGAAATATTCCTAGATAAATCCTCCATCTCCAGAGAAATGTGTTTCCTGTACAACTGCAAATCCAGGTTCTGTGTTGAAACTAATCTAGCCTGGCAGTGCTATGGTCCTAGAAAAGTTTCCTTGGTAACGACAAACTTATGCAACGGCAAAGTCATCCAGTCTTTTCATGCCACAATATTATATTAAAAACACACGGTTTATTTATACAATGACTTACAGATCAGGGTCCTAGAAATAATAATACATAAAATTTATAGCAAAAAATATACATATTATAATTCATCCTTCTATGGTATATAGAAATTATGTATATTTGTGTGTGGACATATATATAAATATATGGGTTGTACTTACGTTCAGGGCACTTGTGTATGGACACTTGTGTCCAAATACACACAGTATACATTTATATATCTTTCTAGGTGCCATGTGTGTGTACTCAGAGACACACAAATACACACAGGAGGAGCATATTTACACTCTGTGAGTAGACGTGTACATTGCAGAAACTGCACACAAACAGCTGGAGTCCTTCACTGGCTGTGAGCATCTGAGGGGTCAGTGACCACCCACATTAGTGTCCACGGGAAGAGAATGAATGTCACCGCTGTGGGCACAGGACTGGCTTGATGCATCTTCCTCTGTGAAGAACTAAATTTGCCGGGCAGTGACACCCTGCAACGCAGGGCTTGTTGCACGGTCCAATTTCATTCCAGTTGTCACATGTTTTGATACATCCTGGACCACAGGTATCATAAACTGCACCGTGTTTACACTGGGTTGCTGAAAGGATTTAAAAGGAACAAAATATGCATATTACACAGAGCCCCACAAAAAAAATTTACTTATCTGTTTGCTTAGTTTCTACTGCCAATATAAAAAAGCACATATTGGCATGATGATTATCTAGAGGAAAAAATTACCTGTGAAATGATTCCACTATATTACATAAAAAATATAAAAGTAGCAAAATTCCTTATCAAAAGCTATCAAGTTCACAGTAGTATTGAACTTCTTGAGAATTTTAGCACAACTAAAGGTATATATAGCTTTGGCAAGGTTTGTATCTATATGCAGATCTACACTTTATATTAAAGGATTAACACTGTTATTACAATGCCTTTTTTCAAAGACTTCTGAAACATTTACAAGGACAGACAGTTACTATCAGTTCCACTCCTACAGAAAGAAGAAGAGAAAGGAGAATTATTCGTCCCATTAGAATTTCTGATCCTAAGATTATACTCTCTAAATTTCATATTGCAGCAAATTAAATCAGTGTTGTTAATCCAGAAATACCATTTCTAAAACAAACAAACAAATAAACATTAAAAATCAATTGTATCCATGCTTTGTCCTGTTTTATCCTGTGAGGATTCTTCTACTTAATGATCCCAGTATTTATTCATTAATTTATGCAGCTGACAGTTCAATGCATTTTCAACATAAAACATCACTGAAGGCTCAGCTAAAAGCACTATAACCCCTCCAGATCAATATTGAAACTCTCAACATTTTATATCTTGCCTTTTTAGTATGGAGAATGATACACAGTTCGATGGCAAATAAAAGTCTGCTACTCTTTTTAACAGCTGTGCTGATGGCAAAAACAAAGACTGATAAAATAGTTCATAGATGGTAAGGGACTCTCAAGCATCCAGAATTGTCTCTAGAGAGGTGATTGTATTAGGAAGGTTTCTTCAATTTTGAGAGAGACTGAAGGTCAAGATTTTTTAAGTGACAATTTTGTTATGGACAGAAAACAGTCTTTTGTTTTGAGAATTGGCCTACAGTGTTATTACAGTACTGCTATTAATCAAAAAGAGAAAACAGAAACAAATTGATTAAATATATATGAGTGTATCAAAGAAGACAGAAGTCTTGTTGCTAAGACATCATAAATGTAAGGGGTTTCTTTTCACCACCAAGGAATCTTCAAAACAGCATCAACTTCTTTCAAGTTTTAGTTCTTGTGCATTTTACGGAATTTATGCGTGTATAATTCTCAGGACACCGATATTAATAAACACAAAATTGTAAAAAAATATAGTACAGAGGAAAATTACCCTGGTGTTACAGAGAATCAAATGCTGAATATTAGCTGGATATTAGTATCATGGGAGAAAAAACCCCAACGTTCAATCTTTAGGCATAAGAAAGCACCAAGAGGAACCCCCCCCAGAAACCCTGTGAGACATCTTCAATTGAACATTGTTTTAGAATGGGCTAGAAACAAATATCTATCTGTCAGCTACGTTCAGGATAGGCTTATTCAGTTTGTGAGCATAGACCTTTGGAGAATATTTTTCCAACTTTACATTTCTGTCTTCTCTGCATGATAACTTCCATGCATACTTAAGAAAGAACAAACACAAGGAAAAACTAAAAAAAAATTAAATGAAACAGGAAATTTAGAAAGTGGGAGAAACATGCAAGCAATATTAAGCACAGAATAAAATGTTAGACTCCCAGGAAACTCTACGCTTACACAGCATGCTAAGAATAGAGATTGAATCTCTGTAAGAGGGGAAACAAAAATGTGCAGATCTCCCTGCAGCTTTGCAAACAACATATTAACTGACTAGAAAGGTAGACCAAGACGTTCAAGGACCGTTAGTGATTGTCCATACACAATGTGAATTATCTTACAGGAGCTGTTTACTAGAAGCTTTTACACTTCCTTTCTGAAAATGAGCTTCCCTTTGTAGGATCTCTAATTGACCAACCAAAACCAAACATTAGACTTCAGCACGCGTGGTTTCCATATAGAAAGGAATACAAGATTCAGTTTTTAAGGCTGCACAGGTTTCATCCCACAAAGCTTTAGTGCTGCAATAGCTGGCCTGTTCCTTCCACCTGAGCTCTGTTTGGTTCCTGAGCTGGTAGGTTTAAGGAAAGTTGGCTAAGGGCTCCTTTCTACTTCCTCATCTCTGCCCCAGAGCAGATGAGAATGTATTACACCCTGCTCTCGGCAGCCGTGGCATCTGTAAGTACTCCCCATTCTGCTTTACCACACATGAATGTGGGATGTCAAAACACCTCCTTATCCTTCAGACGATGCCATGTAGAAGATATGATGACTATTTTCTGCTGTAGGCAGCCTATAATGGCATTATTAACATGCTGTCAAGGGAAAAATCAGAAAATTACAATGGCTGCTGTTTAAGTTCCCTGGATGGCTTTTATTGTTGAGTGATTCATTTTTTAACATGTGGTATGATTGATCCAGAACATTCCACGTCATCAACAGTTTAAAATATAAAAATAAAGACATCCTGCAGAAGGCTTCCCAGGACTGCTGAAGTGATTCACTACCATGTAAACATGGAAAACAGAAGCGGTGTCTTTGCACCCATCTTTTAAGACAGATTCCTCTCTTAAAAGAACTGAGCTCTGTTACTAATAACTTCCTTAGTACACTAGCAAACTGAAAAAAAACCAACCCAAAACCAATGTACAAAAGTTACTAATAATACTGTATTTTGAAACATTACCAGTCCTAACAGGATTTTTCCACTCTTCTTCTAGAACATGTGTTTGGCATGAGAGATGTGAGCTTCCTCAGACCCCTTTCTGAGCTGGTGGGATAACAGCCAGCTCCAGCCCAGAAGCCATATAGTCACATAAATACAGCACTGTGTTCGAGCTAATAAACCCGGCCTAATAAGGCTACAGTTTGCAGACTAGACCTGGTTTAGTCCAGCCACTTTGGCAGTTTCACAGAGGAGGCTTCTGTGCCTTTGTAGACACGGCTGTAATTATTTAGGAGGAACTCTTATTCCCCCTCCTATTCCCCAACACAAAAGCCAAAATACATAGCATAACTGCTGAAGGATTCCTGTGGTTGATGATATCTGGTAAATCTAATTTCACAGAAAATTCTGAACTAATATTTGAGCATCAATGAATCTTCTGGATCTTCTATCAATGTTACACAGTTTGGAGGTCTTCTGTAAGACTTCCAAATGGCATTTCACTCATAGTGCTTGCAATTCACCATATCTCCTTCTAATAGAGCTAAAGGTGATGGATCTGGGCACTGACCTTCCCATGATACACTCCTGTTAATATCTTCAACTTTCAGTTTTCAGTAAGTATCCACTGAAATCCAGAACAGCCCTCCTGATACATTTACACAGGGAATAAAGCAGTTAAAGGAAAGCAACATATAGCAGGTGAAAAGAGTGACATGTTCCAGAAAATTTTCCAGCAGAAAAGGAACCCAAAGGAGAAGAGTCAAAATCAGATTTACACTCATCTCCCTCCACTTCAACTGAACACAGAGGAAAAGAGAAAATTGTTCAGAATTTATTAAACTGTTGGAGCATGTCAGCACATCAGTGCATTTTGCACTATTATAGTCCTTATCTCATTGTTTTCTTGCATGTGCAGTCATGCACAAGTTATTGCCTTCTACCATCCTTGAGTCTTCTTTCTCTTGGTATCCTGAGAAATGCAGTATTAAATTACTATATTCCAAGGTCTTTCATCACTTCAATTTACCTAATTGTACTTTATAAACTTCTTGTTTAGCCTTTCTTGGGTAAAAAAAAAGTATTTTTTTTCTTTCTACTTTTCTTTTCAAACCTCTTTCTTCCATTTCTATCCTTTATTTTCCCTCTTCCATGCATCACTTTTTCTTATTTCTTCTTTCCCTCATGCTGGCTCTCCTGGTTTTTTAATTTCTCCTTCAAAAACTGTATTTTTTCCTATGCCCATCCTAACAGGTCTAACTTCCCACTACTTTCCATGGCAACACATATCCTTTTCCTAACCCTCTCAGTTCCCATACAGATCTCACCAACCTTCTCCTACCTTAACCATTTTCCTTACTCATTATCTTCTACTTTTCACTCCTCCAGTTAAATGACAGCTGACATTCTGACAGCTGACATTCCCTTTAGTGAGCCAACCTCATGGGACTGCAAACCTCAAGCAGTAGTTTTCTGCAGAATAATGTCGAGGAGGATAAGCTATTGCACTGGGGGAGAGAGAAGAGTATGTAGGGAACAGGACATGCAATTCAGCCTCCTGAGCATCCTCTTTGGCTGGCCCTCCAGAAAACACAAATTTCCTGAAGATTATAAAAATGAGCTAAGCTTACAGCAGTTAGGGTAGCACAACTGGCAACCACACAAGATCTGGTTTTAAAACACACAGAAGTGTAATTAAAACCTGACTTTACTAATAATTATTCTACATTTTCATCGGAACACAACTCTTGCAAGTATCCTGCCAGCTCTGAAATGTCAAGCAGGAAATGAAAGTCATAGAATGCTAAAATTTTATTACAGAAATGTTGATTCCCACCCATGAACTTTTATCTGTAATTGATACACAATAATTGCAACTATTTGTTTGAAGAGAAAAAAAGTCAGTTAAAATCTTGGTGCTGGCCACTGGTACCATATGGAAAGCAGTGGATGCACTTTAATGCTTACTGTATTATTTGCTGAGAAGATGGTGCTACTTATCTGTCATAGGATACTTAAATAAGTGTTTGGAGGGCACTTAGCCTCATATAGCTGATCTATAGTTTCTGCTTAACAAGATTTCTCATTTCTCTCTAGAAGAGATTAAAAAATTCATGTTGATTTAAAAGCTTCCTTCATTAGCTTTAACGGAGGCTGTGTGTTTAAATTCCTTCATAATGTTCTCTCAAGGACTGTTTTTGCCTCAAAAAATTTTCTTCTCTTTGATAAGATGCCAGAAAAAAATTGTGAAATGAAGCCTCAATTAGTTAAGTCGTGATATGTCAACACTTGTATAAACTCCTTAAGGCAGGGGCTGCAAGGAGGTTTCATTATTTTTACAGCATCTGCCATAGTGAAGTCACAGTCTGAAGTGCTTTGGAAAAAAAAAATCACAATGCTTGCTTTAGGTTCTTCATAGATCTACTACCAGATCAATAGATTAAAATTATACACATTATGAGTGCTAAGACCACATCCTTGAATAGGGTTTTCACTTAGTGACACTCTGTTTGGATTGTCCTGTCGCTTTGTAAGAAAAAAGTGAACCTTTTGGGAACAGTCAGTTAAATGTAATCTGCTCTGTCACTCACCCAACCCTGCTAAAATGCCTTCAACAGAAAAGAAAATTGAAGTTGAGAGAGTAGACCCTGAACCACACACAATCACCAAAATGAACCACAGAGTAATAGCTCTTAGACCAGCACTGAGTATCTTCCTCTCACTGTTTGTTGTTTTTATTCAACTACTGTTAATTGCTTTACATAAATCTGAATATGATTTCAAGCAAACCAATGCCATTACAGAGTATCCTAAATTAATGAGACCATCATCAAGGGAAATACTCATCTGCAATATAGCATTTTCATTCAAGTGCCCATAGCCACAGGCCACTGCTCCTCATGGAAAGCAATTACTCACAATTACTTGCAATTAATGCAGTCCTAACCACATGACAAGTATGGACCAAATTCAATAATTAATGAAGGTCTGCATATTAATATTTCCACTAAATAAATTTTCTCCTCTTTCCTTGTTGAACCTACTGCAGTTATATGTGTGCATGTTGTCCCCAGAAATATATATATGTTTTGACAAGTCAAAGGAGTTTAAACTTTTTCCATATCCTAAAGAAAAACTTCCAAGAACTTCCAAGCTGGTACAATCCCTGTATCATTTTTGATCCTACTCCACCAGTAAAAAGATAGCATGTTCATAGTCTATTAGCCTATGCAACAGCTTACAAAAAAGCAGCCCCAAAATGCTTACCTGCGCAGTTCTGCTCCGACACCCACTGGACTTTCAGCCCTTCCCTCTGACAGGCTCGGGCATATGCCAGGAATGACTCACAGTAGCAGTTTTTATGGATCGGACACTCACACATGTCTGTCACACAGGACCTGCAGAACAAAGCCCCAAAACAAGTAAGAAAAGAATGCTTTGGCAGATATCTGTCTGAGGTTTGGAGCTGTTTACTTTCCAGTCACATGGCATTCAATGCCACAGCAACTTGTGCTAAATGGCAAGAAAGTTAAAGGCATCCATGTAGTTACATCCCAAGGGCTCATCTCTTTTTTGGTTTGCTACTCTAATGCAGAGAAGCCTCCAGAGCATCAGAGAACCACACAGAAACAGGGAATTGAGAAGACCCAAGAAATATCAGGTAGAGATGACTGAGACCACAATGGGGGAAGGCAAACTCCATTTTTGCAATTATTTTGTGTCCACATAAGATAAAAATTTTTATTCCTAGAAAGTAATAATTTAATAATTTTATCAACAATCATAGCAGTAGTATTAAATGTATGAATTCTGTAGGCACTGAGAACATGTCCCTCCATGCAAGAGATGCCTTCTCTCCAGGTTACCTGCAGACTCTTCCTGCTTTGAAGTCATGAAAATAGCTATGTGCCTGTTTTCTCAGCTGCATCACTACTCCAGACTTTAAGATATTCCACAGAACAGGGCTGATGTAGCATAACTGAGCAGTTTCATGCTAGGAAATCCCTCAAGCATGGTTCATACCACCCAGTCTCTTCTTCCATTGCATTCTTATGTGGAAGTACCCCAATCACAGGGAGCAAAGCTGCTAACATGGCCCTATGTGAAACTACTACTGTGGATGGCAGCACTGTATTTCAAATTAGCTTGTTCAGAACATGCGCCTGTTTGGCACAGACATAAAATATAACTGGCAAGAGCCAAGAGATTTGCAGTTGGTGGTTTCTCCATACGTAAAATGCTTAGACATTTCTGCACGTAGCAAAGTGAATTCAGAAATGCTGAGTATCTACTGCTCTCAGCAAAACCACTAAAAGGCAGGGACAAGATATAGGGAAGGCATACTCTGAAAATCACGCCCTCAGTTCCTCTGCTTTCCACTGAAGATGCTCTCTGCATGGAGCTTGGGAGTCAATGGTCAAGGGCCCCCTGCTCCTTTCCTATTTCTGAGAGGACAAAGGTACAAATCCAAAGCAAAAGATGAAGGGCTGAAATGAAAAATATGTTCTTCATGTTAGTTGCTCTTCCTGTGGTCCATAACATGAATTGTCTATAGGAAAAGGATAGATACAGGCTTAGTTTCCCAGAAACTTTTTCCACAGCAGAAGTAGTAATAGCTTGGAAACAGTGCAAAAAACTCAGCCAAAGTAATCAGGAGCCCTAATGCCCATATGTTGCTCTGAAGTAATTGAGAACCCTTTATTCAAAACTAGGAGAAAGGATTAGTGGTCCCCTGAACAGAGACAAGCCTGTTTCTCTAAGTCCAACAGTGCCCCTTAAAGAGGAGTATTTCACCATGCCAAAGTTACCAGCTGCTTCAGTGACCTGACAGTTCTGCTTGACATTTTCATGAGTTTTAACAAATTTACTCTCAATGGACCCACAATATGAAATTACCTAAAAAGAATTGCTGTGACAAATAAATAACACAAGTGCTAATGTAAAAAGGTTACCTGTCCTTGATTCACTGATATATATGCGCTGTGAATAAACAGAATTGCTTTAGATAAAATATATAACTTGCTCGTATTTACAGACCAGTTTTCACTTGCAATAACTTTATTTCTAGTGACAATGTAATTTTATTTCACTTTAGTCCTGCAGTAGGTCCCTTTACATCTTTTCCAGTAACAGATGCTTCTGTATGCATATCACAGCTGATAGGCAAGGAATAGATTAGCACAACATCCTTGGGGTGGTTTGATGTTGTCAGCTGATAAAAGACCTTGTATAAGCACAAAGGGTCACCTTTTTATGTGACACACTAAATAACGTCACATTGTTTCCTTTGGCCACAACGTCTCTTTGTGATCTCTTCCTGGTTATCTCTGTAGTGGGCACTGCTTCATGTACCCCATGCAATTTAAGAGGTGCATGTCTCATTTTGACAGTGAAGCAGATGCTTGCTGGCTACTGCAACAAGTCATTATCACAAAGAAAATCTGTATATAATCTCCATAAATAGTTAATTATCAAGGTACCATTTTATCCTGGTTTTGTTTCTGTGCCAGTCCCCTTTATGGAACACATTTCACTGCTCTCCACTCAGATTTAGGTATTATTGATGTCCATGGTATTTACAGATGCTTGCCAGTATCAGCTTGGCTGATACTCCTTTACTAAGAACTTATAAAACTCTAAATCTGAAGTACTTCCTCTGCTTTTTAGAGCATGCTTTTTAGAGCATACTTTTTTTTTTTTTTTTTTTTTTTTTTACTATTACTCAAAGAGAGATGTCACCCCTTGCACTGAGTCAATGAACTTACAGCTACCTCAGGTGTTTGCATCAGAAACAGATGGAAGATCAGGAAAACTCCAGGCTCACCATCAATCACCCAAGCTTTTAAATAGTTAACATGTTCATGGCAAGGCTAGCACAGACCTTGGCAAAGCCTAGGCATAGTCTGATGGATTAGGGAAGGGAGGGCACTGTTCCTAGTCTGCAGGAGGGCAGCCATGCTCTTTGATAGTGCAGAGCTTAGCTCCTATATGCATGTGAGCAACACCAACCATTAACCCTTGGCATTGAAACAGCCACAGACATCCAGAGTGAAACATCTGTGCTCTGGCTGGGATCAGCACTACTTGCCACAGTGTCCAGCACGGGTGACCACTGAGGAAGATAGCATGCCATGTGCAACACAAAGAATGCTGATTCATTACATACCAAATTAGTTGGTAGTTTTTATTTTCATTAGGAACACTTAATCCTGATGACAGCTGCTGGGGTCAAACCGTAGGCTTAGCTGAGGAGCCGTTGTCAGATTGCAGCAGTTTTATTAATGAAATATGATTTCTAATTATTTGTACAGTTAATTTAATTAATTAATGTTACATCAAAAATGAGAGTAAATAAACCTATATACACAGCTGTCAAGCTTAGTGAATAAAAATTAAACCTTTTATTTCCTAATGAAGGGGCAGTTCTGAGCAAAGACACAAAAGTAAAAGATGTCTGTTCTCTGGGGGCTGATTCTGAGGGTGACTTGCCAATGGCCCATGGCCAAACTTCGACGTCGGGTCTGTATTTCTATCAGAAGTTGTTTACTTCTTGCACTTAATTATATTTCTCACATTTATTATTGCTACAGTTGTGTCAAAGGGCTATTACGGGATGATTTACCAAGCAAATTGAAAAACTGATTCTTGTGTGCTATCCTAATCCTTTCCCCTTGCAAAAAAACTTTGATATGTTCATAGCTTTTATCTTTTTTATCTTCTCCAATGATACATTTCAAAAAATATTCTCTGCTTCCCCTGATTCTGCCTTCTCATCATTCTTCCTTTGAATCTGATAAAGAGATTTGGTGACACTAACTGCATGTACACACTGTACTCTATCTGTACTCTAATACGACTGGACTGTTCAAACAACAAAAAAAATACATTTTAGTAAAAATTTGGATTTATGACAAAAATGAAGCTCTACTGACAATTTACTGTACTGCACAGTAATGGAGACTTTGGGTCTTGTGGGGTATTGTGACTCTTTACCAAGAACAAAGCACTTGTGTAAATGAAGTAAAAACATATTAGAAACTTAAACATCAAAACATTACAGTCAGACAGAAATAATCCCACAAGACTGCAGCACAAGTTACTTATGAAATGAAGCTATTTTACTAGCTATGGAAATACAAACAAGATACTTCAGGCAGCCTTAGTTCTGGCCTCAGTGAAATCATACAGAGATGCAATGATGTTGTGCTCCAAAAGAAAATTACATTTATTTTAAGGACATATTTACATTTAGAAAAAGAAAAACACTTGGATGTGACAGTGCACTTTATCTGGCACCCCTGCTCCAAATAAGCACCAGAGCACAGCCAACCTCTGAGTCCTCAGCTGGTACCAAGTGCCTCACTGTGATCCCTTTTGATGCTGTCTGTGCTGCCTGCAGGGTATGTGTCAGAGATGGCGTTAATTGGGTGTGTATAATCATAAACTGTTGCAAGGGGAAATCCATGAAAGTGAAGGCATCCGGCAGCTGTGGGACACACCCTTGAAGGAGACAAACACACACTCTGCTGCCACATCTTCAAAGCAAACTGGATGACTACACTCCTTCAGCAACAGCCCTTTTTCATATTAAACCATGGAAAGTCTCCAAGTCCCACAAAGGGCAAAGAACAGACTCCTGTGCTACATGCAGTATTTTAAAAAAGAAAAAGAAAAGATCACAGCAACGAAGCCTACAGCCTTAGTCTGTGCCACTGGGGATTGAAATTGCAGATGTTCACTTGCTGAACATCAGCAGTTCATTTTCCTCTGCAATACACATGAATCCAAACCCTGGATTCAACCATTTTAGGAGGGGCAATTTTTCCCCCCCACATTTCACAACAGGAGTATGATGCACTTCATTTTTCAAACATTTTGGTACCTTTGACAGACAGATGTCCACATAGATGGAAAATAGTAACATCTTCCTCTTTCCAGCAGTAGATCCCGAGAGATTTTACAAAAGCAGTTAGAGATAATGCACCACTACATACATTTTATGCATATGAAGAAGCATCAGGTGGTGACAGGCTTTGTCCTCTACACTTGGAATAAGCTGTACACTTGCAAACATCTGAAGAGTCATCTGCCTAGACAGGAAGATTAACTTCCATCTCCATCATCCTGTGAGACATGATTTCTTGGGATAATTTTTTATTGGGTAAGCAAAATTTTGGTACAAGCTTGGCCTAATTTTTAGGAAAAAAATTAAGCCTCTGTCAGTAGTCAAGTTGTTATGAGAAAGTTTGTTTGGGCTGTTTTTTCAACAAAGTTCAATGACTTGCCATTATTTATGGCCCCAGATAGAAAAGACATTTCATAAGGTAAGAAGATGAGAAGATGAGCCATTTTCCAATATATAATGGGAAGTATAATACGTAGAGCTGGAGACTTTTTATTGTTTTGAGGCTTGAGATCAAAGGCCTGAGATCATTCTTTCTTTCTCCAGAATTTATTAATATTAATGCAAAACCAGCGAGTAACTCAAAGAAAGCAATTTTGGAGGCTGCTGAAAACACAGAAATTCTTACATCTATTTAGTACTCTTTCAAAGCACTTGCCTGGGGAACAGACTTTCATACAGCAAACTGAATAATTTTCAAGGATCATTTCTTCTAAGACCAGGTAACCATGTCTGTACTCCCTTTTCCCACACATCTTAACATTGGTAACATTGCCTTAAATTGGGGATCTGATAAAGGCATCCATAACAAAGCTAAATCATCAGTGAGTGCCCCAACCATTTTTTTCTTTTAAGTGTGAAAGTAAGGGCCCACAAAAACTGGCAAGCAGCTCATGTGCACTTTGTACTGGAGAATGCCCCATGCTGAAGGGCTGCTACACTGCTCAACAGGCTCCAAAACATCCCTATGAGTGTGGGAGCCGAAAGGGAACTCACAGCTCATCTTCAGTGAGCTGTGCATAGAAAATGTACTGCAGGCACATCCTCTCCATGAGGAAATCTCATTCCTTTAAAGAAAACATTGGCCATAATGCTTGAGAATATGACTGTTGGTTTTGGCAGAATGCAGAGGAGGAGTTTGCAGTAGTAGGCATTTGAATCATGCATTCAAATTTCATCCTGATTCCTGATTTTTGTGCAATTTTGATTCAACCATGGACTGTATTGCCACACTGAGCTAAGCAGAGAGAATTATAAAATACACAATTCCATCAAAGGGAAAGAGCTGCATGTGATCTAAGTTTTTTGGGGCATAGCAGTCATGTCCCACACACATGTCCTAATGTAACTCTGAGTATCATGGTTCCTGGTCCAGATATAGACTTGGCACTCAGATAATTCAACAGAATCACACAAGGTATCCACATCCATCCCTGCCTCGCCAAGGAACCTTTCCCAAGCAGTTATATAGAGTCAACATGGGAAAAGGATGCTTGCAATGCCAGTGGTAATTACTGCTGGTAATTTCCAACATAGCAGACAGACAGTAATTAAATTCTGATTTCTTTGCATATACATCTTCTTAAAAAAAATCAGAACCCATATTTCCTTTCCAAAAGAGAATCAAAAATTGTATTTTCCAAATGCTGATTAAATGAATGTCTATGTACACCTCTGAAAAGAAACATACTGTGCTGCAAAATATCACCACAAGCCTACACTATGTGCTGCTAAAAATATTATCCAAAAGCCTTTGGATAAAGCAAAAAAGAGTGTTCTGCATGTATTTTTAACCTTTATATAAAGAGCATTCAGTGCCAGAATTGTGTTTCATTGCCTTAACCAACATTACCCAAAGTAATATGGCAAAATTAACAATGAAACATTCTCTATTTTCTAAAACCTCATGAAATAGAAGTAGTCAAGACAGCACTACCCTAACACCTATTTACAATCTCTCTCAACAGGTAGCACCAGTGGTGGGTGGGTGGGTGGGTGGGAGGGAGGCAGGCAGGCAGGCAGGCAGGCAGGCAGGCAGGCAGGCAGGAAGGAAGGAAGGAAGGAAGGAAGGAAGGAAGGAA
>VZUI01036566.1:0-51529 GCA_013401135.1 Cettia cetti | reverse complement strand
AGAAGAGAGAAGCTGCTCCTGGCTGAACATTTGGCTCTTCCTCATTTTTGCCCTTGCAATCAAAGCTGTCTTTGTGACCATCTGCCTTGGTGAGTTCCAGGGTGTCTTAATTCCCTTGGGATGAAGGGCTCAGCTGACTGCCTTTCGTCATGTGGAAAACCCATATTCTGTTCCCTCTGCCAGCAGGCAAATGCCCTTCGCCAAAACAGACCTTTTCTCTCTTATTAGCTTGTTCCATGATGTCTTTGTAGCTCTCTTCACCCCATCCTCATTGGATTTCCAATCCCGATTTGTCAGCTGGCAAAGTGGGTCTCTCCACCAGCGGAGGTGAGAGAAGCTCATCTGAGGGAAGGAATGACTGGTAGTGGGAGAAGTGGTTTGCTTTCTCACCTCCTTGCTCGATCCAGATTTCATAGCTTGTTAAGATAATGTCTCTGTTAGGGCTCCAAAACAGAAGGTGGAGGATAGCAGGGGTTGCTCATGCATGAGGTGGAAAGGATGATAATAGCACTTCCCTTTGCTTTCTCCTTTGCTTTCTCTCTTGTCTCTTCTCAGTGGCTTTACTCGA
Source organism: Cettia cetti (assembly GCA_013401135.1). NCBI lineage: Eukaryota > Metazoa > Chordata > Aves > Passeriformes > Sylviidae > Cettia > Cettia cetti. The sequence goes on along the minus strand of VZUI01036566.1, from coordinate 50,961 downwards.
TGGAAGCTACAGCCAGCACAAGACTCTCCTCCCGAACTCTACAGAGTGGTACTGTGTCCCCAGCAGTTCTACAGAAAAAAGTGAGTGATGCTGAGGGCCTCATAAGCAACACGAACTTCACCAAAATTTAGTCTGGTTTCCCCTCAACTTTTGAGGTGGGGAATATCATTGTCGGTCACAAGCAGATTGTTTTAAGGAAGGAATCTGGGGAATTGAGGAAAGAAGACACTGCATTGTACATTTTTACTTAGGATGCTATGGAAACATACTACAGGCCAGTGAAAGAGGGTGGGTTATTCCATACCTGCATTTGACCTACCTTTCTCGTCCTCCTCTCACACAACCCACCCCCCTAATGTAAGTCTGCTCTACTAATCTAGATGAAAGTGCTTTTATACTGGCTGATTCAATCCATCTCTTCTCCCTGTGCTGGCTCACTTCACACAAGCATGATGGTCACTGTGAGGGACAGAAGAGGGAGGATAATGTTTATTTTGGAATAGTTGAGGAGCTGAGCTGCAGTCACACATGAAGTGATGGTAATGTGGAATGCTGGAATGCCAGTAGTGCAAGTTCCCAAACTCAGATCAGAGATCCCTTCTCATGCAGCCTCAACCTTTGTGAGACTCTATCTGTAGCTTTTAATCCACCATTTGAATCTCTGGACATAAGGATAAGCTGGCTGTGTAAGAGCTGCCTGTGGTGGCAGCAAGGCTGTCAGAGCAGTTTGCTCTAAGTCTCTCAGTGTGCATGAGTTGAGAGCTTGGACAATACTGCTCTGATGGAGGAGTTTCTAGAAAAGCACAAGCCAGCTACTTCCTGTCTTGCTTCCTCAAGAAGGGTAAGGCAGAAACCACGTTTCTCACCACTAAGAGGTTGCCCAGACATGGCAGGACAGACAGAGAAAGGGAAGGGGCCCCTTCAGGCAGGGGCCTTGTGACAGGAGCCTGCCAGGCTGCTGACAGCTTTACTTGTGGAGAGCAGAAGAGAGCATTTACCTCTGTTCAGATTAAAGAGTTCAAACCCCACTCCTAACACCTGGCACCCTACATTGAACTCACAGTCATGAAGGACCGCACATCTTCAAAAGCAGGATTTTTTTTTCCCCCTCACAGTGGATGGCTGGATGTGCTGCCCAAAGGACTGGAGATTCTTTCAAGCAAGCTGCTATTACCTGTCCCCTGACACAATGTCATGGGCTGAGAGCGAGCAGAACTGCACTGGGATGGGCTCCCAGCTGGTGGTGATCAACAGCAAGGCAGAGCAGGTAGGTGCTCAGGGCTCAGAGAGAGACCCAGCAGGCAGAGACAGTGCTGGGCCCTGGAGGGGACTCAGAGCCCCTCCCTGTCCTGCAGGGAGGGGGAATGTCCTGTCTGCACCTCTGCAGCACCAGCCCCACCCCAGAGGGGCTCCTGAGGCCCCCCTGTGCTCAGTCCAGCCCCTCATGGACATTGTGCTTTTTTTCCCAGGAGTTCCTCTTCAACTTGATAAAAAAAAAAGTTACTAACATCTATGAAACAAAATACTACATAGGCTTAGCTGCTTACAACAGTGGGCAGTGGCAGTGGGTGGATCAGACTCCATATGAAAATACTGTCACGTGAGTATCCTGGTGGAGTGAGGAGAGCCCTGTAATTCATGCCCTCAGTCTGTGACCAATACATTGTGTAAGGCAGGTATCTGTCAGAGGGGGATTTCTGTCTTCAGCTGCTCTGCAAGTCAGAAAACTTAAATAATTTTCTAGTCAAAACCATGGCTCCTGATTTCTGTCACAGTGAATTTCTTTTTCTCTTCTGCAACTGTTTGAGGTGACTCCACATCCACTCTCATGCATGCTAGTGCATTTCCAATAAAAGAACTTTCTTTTACAGGTTCTGGAAGCCTGGGGAGCCCAATTTACTCTTTGCAGAAAAGTGTGCTGCAATTCATGTCAAGGGAAATACCGACCCCAACACTTACAGTAACTGGAATAATGTCCTTTGCTTCACAAGTTGCTATCGCATTTGTGAACAGGCAGTCCAACTTCTCTGAGGAAGGACATAAAATCTGAGCTTTGAAGTACCTCAGTTCCCAGACTGTGCCCCTTCATCCCTTTACAAGCTGGAGATCAGTCCTGGATGAAATAGCTCAGGCTGATGTCAAGGACTTACTGTGAGCCTTTCCACTCTTCTGCTTCAGAAACAAGGGTCCTAATTCTCCACCCCTTTCCTTGACTCCTGGTCCAGCCAATATCTCAATGATGTGGAAAAGGCCATCACTCTTTCATGAAAGGATACTTGTCCTTCATACCACTGGAGCAGAATTTGAAAGAAGATCATTCAGTAGAGTGTCCTTGTCCCTCCTCTGAAGGGAAAAACTATTTATGCTGTAGTGTTTCCTTCTCCTTAGCACATTGTGTGTTGATTAGTTTGGGGTTTTTTTAAAAATAAATGTTAATTCTACTTTGTATGAGAATGTCTTCTGAGTGACATGTCCCAGATTCCCACAATCCAGCCTCCCAACACAGGTTTTAACTTTTCAGTTTGTTTGGCACCTGTAGATGAGAATACTGCTGAGTGTGCTGGACTGGCTGGGAACGGGAACAATGTAATGTTCATCTGTAGAGCATCTGAGGAAGGTCCTGAACACTTTGGAGAGTCATTTGTGAAGACAGGAACAGAGCAGGCTGTGTAGTATTCTGCCCCATCCACAGTTTGCCCAGGATGTAGCAGAAAAAGATGAATTTTGGAGATTCTGCTGAGAAGTGGCAGGATGAGGCATGGCATTGAAGGGGGAGAGAAAGCAATTAAATGTAACAAGAAGAATAAAAGCCAGAGTCCCCCAAGGAGAAATTTCTAATGTGAGAGAAGGGTGGAAGACGCCTATCAGAGGCATCATTGCAAATCAGATACACAGAAGTCTTAAGCAATGTCCTGTTTCCCTAAAATTTCCCAATCTCCAGTCTGTATGTTCCTCCCTTTCATCAATGATATCCATACTCTTTGTGGAGATGGGAGTTTCCAGTTTGGGACTAAAAATACAACCTGAAAAATCAGTTCTGAGTGATTTTTTTTCCATCAGAAATCTGAGTACCAATTTTTGTCAGTTCTGCCTGAAGAAGTGTATTTTCCAGGTTTCTGGTTTAGCCACTGGACCAAAAGCTTGGCTGTTGCAGAGTGTTTCTCTCCTAGTTTCTAAAGTTGCTGGATAACTTCACAATGAAGAAAACTATTTTTTGTCCAACATGACTGCAAACCCAAAGATTGCAATGGACTTTTTTATTTCCTGCAGCTCAGTTCTGGAACTTACAGCAACAGAGTTTTGAGGAAGAAAAAGAGGCAGATAAGACATGCAGATAGTGACCAATGTTTTACAACTGGTTTTAGGGGCTCCTGGAAGGTTGATGGGGCAGAGCAAAACTCACACCAGGAGATTGGTTTGCAAGAAAATGTAACTTCCTGGAAACAGTCTCCCTGCCCCATATTTGGAAAACAAAGTTTTCCTTGAGTTGTCATGACAAAAGAGAGATCTTGGGAGATGATGCTGGGTTTGCTTACAGAACTGTTGAAGCAAGGTTCCTGATCCCCTCTTCAATATGGATTTGGCTGACAGAGGTACCTATCTCCAACAGAAAAGAATCAGTCCTTACTTCTCAAGTCTGTCTTGATTCAGGAGGCAGCAGATGCCACAGCAAGAGGCAGAGGACAACTGAAGATAGGCAGTCAGGTACAGCACTTTGAGAAAGCTTCAGAAGGACATTCCTGCATGCCCAACCCAGGGGTTGGGTGGGAAGGACAAGTTTATCAGAGCAGCATTCTTCATGATGACATCTGCAGTCCTTGTTTTGAGGTGGACATCTTGGCCACATCCCAGCTGCCTCTCAGAACAAGATCTGGATCTTGTTCTCACCCCTCCTTGGCACATTAACTTTTGCTTTGGGAAGGAGCGTGGGTCTGAGGAAAAGAGCCACAGTGACATTCCCTTCTGAGAATCCACACACCATAGGATGCAGGTATTCTTACTGCTGCAGCAAAATTCTCCCGTGGTTCAAACCTGAGCTAGCTTCTGGTTTTCCTCCAGAAATCTCATGATGCCCAGTCTTTGAGATGATTTCTATAGCTGGAAAAACATTGTTAGAGCCATGTTGGAAGGACATCCAATGTTGATTCTTATGGTCAGACTTATTAATTAAATCTGTACACTGGCATGCTGCTCTCTTTATGTTTAGCTCTCACAGCTGAGTCTTCCTTTATGGGGTACACCTGACTTTCTCTAATAAATTATGATCCTTGTCAAGCCAAGTGATGAAATAAAGTGAAATGTATGTGTTTTCCATGGGCAGACATTATCTTTTAAAAGGATTTAAATATTCCTCCAAGGGTGTCTGTTTTAGATAAAGTAGAGAATTATACCTCTACTCCTTCTCTTTTTCTGTTTTATCCCACCTCAGATTCTTTCATATTCCCTTGCAACGTTTATTTATCCACTTTATTTTCTTTGCACTCCTGCTATGTCTCTCTCATACTGTTTCCCCCTTTACTCCTTTTTTTTTTTTCTCCTTTTAAATTTTGTTTCCTTTCACCTTTTCTTACTAGACCACAGATGAAGAGCATACAATGTTGTTTGGGAGAAATAAAAGAGAGAAATGGCATTTGAACAAGTTCTGGTGCTGGACACACAATCTGTTCTGTCCCTTAAAATTCAGTGTTTCTGAAATAATTTCCTAAGCAGTCTTAGGAATAGTGTAAGCTATTGCTACTAATCCAGGTAGTGTTGGCCTTGCAAGGTTCTTGTTATCCAAGAGATCCACAACCCCCACCCCTCAGTTGTCCAGTTCATGCTGGTTGTCCATTGTTTATCTCACATTGTCTGAGACAAATCCTATGATTTTAGCCTTTATGTCTCTACCTGGTTACAAGCAAATAAAAACACATCTTTATTTTATATGGAATCAATTTCCATACCTGAGCAAGCTTTTTCACATCCTGCTGCATAATTATAAATCATTTGTCTTGCTAGGCTTTTGGACAATCTGCTGGTTTCCTGGAAGAGCCTCAGCTGATCATGAGGTGCTGCACTTCAGCACCATCTTGATCTCACAGCACGTCACCTGCACTCTCTTGGTGTCACTGTGATCTACATTCATGTGATCAGGAGGAGATGCAGAGAGCTTCTGATTCTGTCACTGCAGTCCTTTGTAGTGCATCAATGGCCTTACAGCAAGGTAAGAATTCTGTAACATTCACTAGAAAAAGAAAACACACCCATAAGACAAAGAATTGCTTTGTTCAGGATCTCAAAATGTACCATAAAAATTGGCTTGTGATATAGTCCATGTTGTAACATAAGGGAAATTCAGTGTAGTGTTTAAGAACGGGATATGGATCTGGTTGTTTAGACTGGAGATCAAAAGACACCACTGTAAACACACTCCAGGTCTGTGTTCCTGCCATGACATTCAATCCCGCTAGGTGAGGCACCTGCTGTCTTAAAACGTCCTGCAGACTGATCTGGCACAATTTTACATGCACGAGATGTCTGCAAATTTACTCTAGCTAAGGATCAAGGAGGTAAGTTCGCTGCCTGAACACTCTTTTGCTTCTGATGTGAGCTAAAGCCGCTGTTTCTCACCACACAGTTGCCAATTCTGAAAGCAGGGCATGAAGGCAACCTCTTTCAGAACAATTAAACACACACCAAGGCCCTTCCAGTGTTGTCCATCAAGGTTTTCTTTTAAATTATCATCCTCATTTCTCACTGCTGTAGCAATAATTTCACCTGAGTTCTTCCATTTATTTCCAGCTTTATTATCTCTTAACGTCTCTGATTTTAAGGGGACATTTCCCCTCCATTCCAACTCTCCTCCTAATGATTATAATTAACGAACTTTGCATGCATGAAATCAGAGTACATCCGGAACAGAGACCATTTTGGAGATAAGGAAACAGAGAAAGTAAAAAATGGGAAGGGGTTGCTTGGTTTCATTGGTAATAAGAGAGCCAATGTTTCCCCTTCTGTGGTTAAAATTACTCCTGTTGGGAAAGGAAGTAGTGGGACCCACACAGAAAAAGGCAGATTTGGGAGGAAGCCAAGAACGAACTCTTCTATCACACGTACAACACAGAGACGCTTCTCAGATTCGTTAGAACACCACACCATTCAGTCACATTTAAAACTGCTGCAGAGCACTGGCTTTTATGACAGGCAATCACATTTTCATGAGTCAAAACCTGCTTAGGAGATACATTGCTTCATGGAATCATCTGACCAGATGGGGAGAGAAACAGCCAGCTGCTGGGAAGGGTTTGCCCAGGCTGGATATCCCCAGGCATTAAAGAAAGGAGTCAAATTCCTCCTGACCTGATACAAAATATTTCTGCCTTCAGATTAATTTTTGAGTCATCTTCATCTGGGAGCTCAGTCATGTTTTGGTGTTCAGAAAATATCTCAGTGAAGGCTTCCTATTCAAAGGCCTCTTGCATCTATGAATCACAAGTGACACAGTACAAAATACATGTATGGAAGTTTAGAATTATTCTACCTGCATTTTTAACAAAATCTTATATTAAATGCAGTAACTAATCTTTTCATAGGGCATTTCCTTTTTTTTTCCCCCTAAAGTAGCTACCCCCAAAATTCCAAATGCCTACTGAAGAACAAAAGCAGCCCTTTAACACCATCAGATTATTCAACAAACTCATCTTTCTAATATTTCCACGAAGCTAAAAATCAAGTACTTATATATGTTCTTCATCCTGAAGGGCAGGGCTGTGCTCACAGGCTTGATTCCTACTTTTTTCCCCCCAATTGTTCAAAACAAGACTGATAAAAAATATCAACCCATCTCTCAATGCTTCTAGGTATGCATATTTAAAATATCTCTTAATACTTATAATATATAAGACTTTCACGGCACAAAATGCAGGGTCCCTGCCTAGAGACTCTGCACAGTTGATATTTATGCTCTCAGTTGACCCTGGTTGCTGCTGAATGAAGTATTACACCATAACACGGAAAGACTGGCTTGAATGTACTATTAGAGAAAAAAAGAGAAAGAAAAATAAAAATAATTTTCAGTGATCAGAAGTCATCTTTGGTACAGCACAAAGGCTGTGGTTCACCATTACATCTCAAACTGGTGCATTCCACAGACCAATGAGCCTTGCACTGTGCTGAGATCACAAATGATTCAAAACAAGCATTTTTGAGGACTGCTTCAAAAACTTTTCCCTGAAGCTCTGGTTCTCCTGCTGAAGTGTGCTACTTGGAGACAGACCAGGACTGACTCATGTTGATTTGTGGAATCCTTTGAGCTGGCACACGTATACAGTGCTGCAGACTACGAGTTAACAGAGCGAGATGATCTGGGGTAGGATTGAATAGTTGCAGGAAGTGAGGAAAGGAAAGAAGCTTCCCTGGATTAAAATGATAAATCTGTAAATGTGTCACAAGCTTAATTTGCCTGAAGATTCATGGTCTGACTTCCTCACTTGATTTCAGCTGTGCCTCATCACAATGGGCCTGCCTGGCAACCTCTGGAATATGTCTGACCTTGGTCACCATCACTGGACCCAACACTGACCTGAGGACTAATTTCCATGCTTGACCTCAGACCTTCCTCATCCCTGAAGACTTGCTGAGCAATCTTGACCCTGGATGTTGTGCCAGGTGTGCCCTGCTTGCCTCACTCAGGTGTTGTGGCTGGTCCCCAGCTGTCTTGCTGGCTGTTACTGCAGCTGGCTCCTTGCCACCCACCCTCATGGAGCAGCTGCCTCCACTGTGCCCTGACAATGTCTGTTGTACCACAAAACAAATTGTGAACTGGGTTTATTTTGTTGCGTTTTTTTGGGAAGGCAGATTCTTGTCAGTTTGTTTTAGTAAAGTAGCTCTTTACTATTGACTATTATTCCACAACTCACCTCAGCTTTGGGCAGAATTTGCAGCTGATGACCACCATTACTCCTTCACTCTATTTGTCATTGCTTTGGTTCCAATTTTGCTGGTTTTCTTGCTGTATGTAAAAAGTCTTTTTTTTTTCAGAAAAGACAAACAAACTTACTGTGTATTCCTTAACATCTTCCATGAGCTCCTCAGTATTGCTGACAACCACAACCAGCTTTAAAAGTCATATTCCAGTAGCTTTTCAGAGGATTTCAATATCTTTGGTTCTTTTTCCTTCAGGGACAATTCAACAGGCTCAAGTGGTTCTTTTTAGCTCCAAAGTAGTGCAGGAGGGATACAGAGCCATTCACATCTTTGAAATGATGCTGCACTCCCCTTGTTTTAGCAGGGCCGAGAGAAGCAGGAAGAGTTTTATATGTTGGGTTCCACCAGCGTGGCCTATGGTGGCCAGTGCTGCCTGGATCTGAGCACAGGATCTGCAGCGTCTGTGCAAAGTGCTGGTTATCTTATGAGAAGGAGCCACGTAAATCACTGCAGAAGCAACTGATATGTAATCTCAACACAATTGTTGCAGAGCCACTGACAGATGACAACTTCACCGTAGGATTCAGAGCTGTACAAGGCTAGATGTAATGAGTGATTAATAAAATCCTTCTAACATAAAGACATGCTTGGAGGAGCAAATGCAGTATGGAAACACAACACCCACTTTTCATGGAATCATGGAATGGTTTGGTTTGAAGGGCACCTTCAGTGTCATCTAGTCCAACTCCCCTGCATTAAGCAGGAACATCTTCATCAGGTCAGGTTGCTCGGAGTCCCATCCACTCTGATCTTAAATGTTGCCAGGGATGGGGCATCAGCCACCTCTGGCTCTGGGCAACCTGTGCCGGTGTTCACACTTAGACCAGCCTCTCTTGAACCAGTTCTATTTGACTCACAGCAGATACACCATGTGAGTCAAGCTGCTAGAGATGTGAATTATTGAGTGGTGGGCTGGGCAGCTGACAAATTTATCAATTCAAGTGGTAGAAAGCACCTCTAGTGCTGCAGGCAAGTAGAGTTTAAAGAACCTGCCAATCTTACTGAGAAAAGTGCAATACTCGAACAAAGGTTAGTTGAAAATAATGCTGAGACTTGGCCTTTAGGAGCCTCCTCATCACCCATAACAAACTTCAGTTCCACTGGCATAGTGATTAGTCTTTAAACAGCAGATTTCTTAAATGACAGGCAGCAAAATGCTGCTTACAACCAACTCTTTCCCCTACCACTGCCCTCACTTCCCCACTGATGGAAACAATCCTATGTGTGCTAACACCACAGTCTTATTACATAGTAGGCTCCTGTGTGTCTGTTGCATGCCTTAATTCAAGTTTCAAAATCTCCTTTGTCCGCCTAAACCAGCTACCTGTGCTTCCCTTCTTTCTGCTGCAGTTAGCATAAATTCACTCCCACAGCAACAAGATCAACATGACATGGTACACATGTCATTTGGTGGCCAGCCTCCCTTCACTGGATTTTATAGTGTCAAATTCAGCAGCAGAATATGTTACTTTTGCATACAAGCTCTTGACATTCACAGAAAATTCTTTCTCTCTCCAGGAGTCTTCTTGAATATGGTGGAATTGATCTGCTGATTTGAGGATCTACGTGGTGTCATGATAGTGTTACTGCCTTGCTTATTTCCCTTACAAATGTCCACCACAGATATAGACAAAATGTCCTAGTTATTATACTTGCCATGAGATGGCTGGACATCTGCCACCATCCTTTCTGGCCTTGGAAAAGTTGCTGGGATGGCTGCTGGCTTGGCAATTGCATTCATCATCTTGCTGCAGATGGGAAGCAGACTGTCTGGGCTGCCCATGAGGTGTACATCAGCAGCTGGCACCGTCAGGATGATGTTCTAGTGGCCAGCTCAGCCCAGGGGGCTGGTACTGACAGATGGTTCAGCACCAGGCAGAGATGTCAGTTCCCCCTAATCCAGCATTCAGGTGAAAAAAGGCAGCCAATTTAAAAAGAACTTTTAAATGTGAAGGAAGGGGAGAATCATCACCCCTTTTGCATGGCCCCAGAAACAATAAATTAATCTGGATTTTACTGAATCACAGGGGGATCCTGGGATGCTGGCAAGGGCTTCAGTCATCTTTAGTGACCCCACGTCTGCTGCTGCTGCAAGCTGATGATATTCAGTTTTTAATATCAAGCCACTTTAATGGTGTCTCAGACATGCTTATACTGGGAACATGGAAAGAGACTAATTCCTAATTGAAGGTCTTATCAATATATTTTCTGGGCTAAGAAATGTGAAGCTAAATGCAAAGACTTCCCTGGGACATTACATGTTTTGATATTTTCTACATACATGACCACAAAAAGAATACCTCCAGAAAAATCAAGAAAATATGGGTAAGCTATAAATGCAGAAATGCCCCTTTATTCCCCTGCTACAGTTTGATTTTGGGACCACTTACCAGGCCTGAAGAATGGAAGCTTCACAGCCTCTTCAATTTTGACTGATATTTGACCTAATGTGCTCTCCTTTGGCACTATGAAATATATGATGGCCACACCACAGACTAGAGACATCCATGGTGGGTTTTTTCAGCTTTGGACAACTTTACCACCAAGGTCACTTCTATTTAGGCCTTTTTTGATTGGCCATGGAGGCATGAAAATAGGACCACATACAAAGCCTGTGAGTCTACAGTGACGTTTTTTATTTATATACTGATACATAAGGAATAGACTGGGACTAGTGAGCTCTTAGGCTAAGCATTAACATGCTTGCCAGGACCTATAATAGCTGAGCAATTACGAAAGAGCTGGGAGTAACATGAACTTTTGTTGCACCTTGAGAAGGCTGGTTCTCTGTCCTGATGAACTGTCGTCTTCCTTCTCACTGCTCCCTTAGGCTGTCAGATCACTGCCTGTATTTTAACCTTTGATGAGTCCACAAGTTAAACCATTACTGACTACAATCAAGTCACCTCCCTGGTTCCACTCCTTCATCTTCATTGGCATGTATCTTGCCATCAGGCTATGGTTGAAGGACAACTACAACTTATAATTGACTTGTTCACATAAAGATGGATGTTGGGTCACGCAGTCATAGAATGTAGGAAGAAATCTACAGCATTTCAGTATCAACTATGCATTATATAGCCTGTATATAAGCATTATAAGGCCACTTTCACAACAGGTGTGGGACTTCTGCATAATTAGAGGAACTAAAAATCAGGGATTTTAGGGTAACAAAAATAATTCTGAAAATCTCGTGTTAATGAGATTATAATTTAAGAATACAACATTGTGGGGGCTACTATTTGCTTTAAAGATCTCTGTTCCCATGGTCAAGTCCTTGAAACTGGTCCAGGGAACTGCTCCACCCAGAAAACTTCTGTTTCATCAGAGGACGGTTCTGTAGGAACTAAATCAACTCAGAATTACATTCTTCCTGAGGTGAAGAACCCAGAACAAATCTCACTGATTATTTAACCCTTCAGAAGATAGCTTAGGTGTTGCTGATCTGCTGATCCCTGTTGAGTTGCTGATCCCAGTTGGCCTCTACTGGCAGCAAGAAGCTGAAGAAACCAGCATAAATCCAAGCACATGAGCTATGTGCAAAGAGAAAAAGATAAGCCATAGCTAGTATGAAAACCAAGATTTTGGTAATTTTCCTTTATGATCTATAGGATCTCATTGGATCCTGTTCCCAGCTGGGTAGAGAGGACAGTTCCACAGAGAGCTCTTTCTTGATAGGCCATCCCCAGGCTGTAAAGAATGGAGCCAAATTCTTATTCACCTGCTGAGAAAACCTCTGTGCCCACAAGTTCATCTTTGAAGTGTTGTCTTTTGGGATCGTGGACATTTTCTGGTAGTCAGAGAAGAGCTGGGTGAAGGGGTCCCAACCAAACCCTTCCTGCAACTGATGAAGAAGAACACAGTGTAAAAACAATTAAGCAATCATTTCACTGGCATTATTCCTGTGTTACACATAATAGAAAATTCCACAGGTCTCTGCAGTGTCTTTTAGAATGAATGTAAATTTAGATGAAAGCATCCAACTTTCAGGCTTCAGAGCACTAACAGCACTAAAGTACAGAAAAGTACCTCCCCATTACACTGATCTTCCAAAACAAGGATCAAAGATACATTGGGACTAGCCAGAAGTGTCAGCAACCTATTACATAAGCTCCTGCTTTGGAGACAGTGAAAACAGTATTAGAGGGGACACTGACAGAATAGCTAGAAAGAGCACAGTAGAACAACAGGTATTGTGAAAACAGGAAGGAAAGCTTATAAACAGGGTATGCTTTGCCTCAGAATAAGGACAAAAGGAATTCATACAGAAAAACTGCTGCTCCAGAATTAGAACTGTTCTTTCATGCCACATTTATTCCAGCAGTCCTGTTAGTAACCAGACAGGAGATGAGACATCTCAGCCTACAAGCATGGGTGAGGCAGTGAGGCAGTGGCCATACTGGTAAGGTATTGTGGGAAAATTTCTCCTCTTGAAACTGTTCCCCTCTGTATAAATATTTTGTTATTCATTGCATCAAAAAACCCCAGAGGATAACTCTTCAGCTTGATGATTCAGATGCTTCTCTGGGATGTGGAAAAGTCAGGATCAGTACTCCTCCAGTAAATGTTCTTTTCCTCATATAAAGTGTGAGAGCCCTCAGACAAGGGAATTGAGGGATACTCACCTCACAACAGTCAGTAGCTTAAGCCATCGTAATGGACATCTGCTTTGCAGTCCCCATTTAAAATCAGGTTGAGTGCTCTCTCCATTAGGCTAATAGTTTCTAGGAGGATTAAGGGAAAGGGGGAAATCTCTTTTGCATGCTTCCTGAGAGAATGCACTTTAATTTAGGACAGGCTTCATGTTTTAGAGTCTCGACCACAGTGAGGGATCCAGTTCTGAGTGCAGGAGGACAGGCTGAGCTCATCCTCTTGCCACTTGATGGACTACACTAGCTCCACTCAGTGCACTGGATGATATGATCATCCTCTCTACATTTTTTAAAAGGCCATGTAACTCACCAGGAGACTGTTCAAAGCCTGGCTCTTCTAGACACTTTACAGTGCCAAGGTTTTTTTGACAACTAGCCCACTGTCCCACAGGAGATCTGCTGTGGATTAAAGAGCTATGCCCAAGTTTGATCCTCCTTTTCCCATGTTGTATAACAAGCAGCAGTTCCTGTTTCTCTTCCAGGGGGAAACATTGCACTGAGCTATCTCCCTGAGTGGCTAAGCCCAAGTCTGGCAAAGGAAGGTTTTCAGGAGACCTTCAACTTTAGGCACTCTGCCTGTTTATCTCTCAGGTGCTTTCTGGGCCCAAGGTAAACCCTGACAGCAATCAAACACTTACAAGCCTTCACAGCTACAGTCACCAGGCTGCAGACATCCCTGTGACACAGGCTTCAGTGACTGCACTAAGAACACACACACACTTTTCCCTGTTACCTGCAGGTATGTCTCCAGAGCAGTCCACACATTCCAGTCCTTTAGCTGAGCCCCTTTCTTCAGATAGCCTTTTATCCTTTCCTCCCGGCACTGTGGCCTGAGTGCCTGATGGGCCTGATGCCTGGGAATGCCCAGCACCTCCTCGTGAACATAGACAGACCAGAGGTTGCACGTGGCCTCTGTGGTGTGAGGGGGAAACTCCCATGCCTGCTGCTGTTGATTGTGTCCCAGCTCATGGATGGGACCCCAAAGACCAGTAGTTTGCATGTGCTCCACATCTAACATCTCCTTCACTGAATCCAGGTGGCCCATGATGGGGTAGCCAGCATGCATCCAGCCTGCAGGAGAGACAGGTAGCAACACACGTCATTAAGTGCTCACCTCAGTGCTTCTAGATGCAAATGATTATTGTGTTTTTTTCATTTCTCTAGTGCCTGTCCTCCATCTCACAAATAACACTTTTTTATTACCATGAACTATCAACTTTTCCCAGTGTGAGGAAATACATCAAGTTTCACCCTAAGAGGTAGTCTCCCTTACAACAGTCAAACAAGTAAAGGTAGGACTGAACCATCAGTTAAGTGCTGTTTTGCCTGCTTTCCCTTTTAATATATAAATGTACACTCATGGTTGGACTGAGGCTGAGGTTTTAGGATGAGGAGAAGACCAGACCATTGCCCAGAACACACTTGAACTCCCACAGGCTGACTGTGGTTGACATCAACCATGCCATAATGTGATCCAGCACCATGGCACTCCTTGAGTGCTCCTCTGTAGAGTGTGGATACTGCAGGCCTGCACTCCAGTGGTCACTGGTGTGGATGAGACACGTGGAAAACAGTTTGTCATGCTTAAGGGCTACAAAGCCTGTCATACTTAAGGCCTGTTCTTAGCCTTCCAGGATAGCTATTCCATAAACAACTTCCCAGCAGGCTGCTAGGCAAGAAACACGCACTGCAAGGGATTTTACTTATGCCTCCTTAGTGTCTTCTTCCCTAATTGATCCTCCTTGAAGATGCCCAAAACTTCATGCAAGAGCAATACCCCCAAATTCCAACACCTGTTGTACAAGGGATAAGCAGCCCTTTACACAGAGGGAGCCTGGTCAATGAACAGGAGTGGCAATCCCCTTCCTGCAGGAGCTGGTGAACATGAACGTGAATGGCCTGGAACTAGTTTCTGCAGGAACTAGTGAAGATCTTGAGCCTCTTTTTTAATAAGAGGGATATATGCAATTAGCAATCACTAGCACCCAAAATGTTCAGATCCAGAAATGTGAGTGAAACCATTTAGTCCACCCAAGCCAAAAGAAATTTTATGTCTGTAGACTATGATACTTTTAACTGGCATTTGCTCAGCATAGGAGAACCTAACACTCCCAAGATGTGCCACAAATTCTTTCCATTGTAGCTTAGCAAAAGTTTAGGGCATCAGGGTTCATGCCAAGCCCTTGTCTCATTATGGGATGATGAATTTAACCAGTTTATTTTGAAAATCAACTGAGCAAATTTTTTATTGCAAAGTTCCATGTTTACTGTAAAATTTGATTCTTGATCAAAGGCACTCAGTTCATAACTGGAAAAGCTGGAGTGGGGGAACATCAGCTGCAAAAATACACACTTCTGATTCTGCTTACACACTGCCATCATCTCAGGCACACATCTTTTCGGGCTAAGCTTTGCCCACAATAACCCTTGTGGAGGCCACCTCCAGCAAGTAGGCACACAGAGATTTAAATGTTGTCACTGAACACATGAGAACAGTCCTGTGGCTGAGCCAGAGAAAAAATAGAAATCAGGTCACTGCTTCCCAGCTGTACTGACTCTGCAGTGCATTCAGGAGGGAGAATGAATAACTACATATGAGCTAAAGCCACTGCAGTCAGCAGCTCTGCATCTTAACACACCCCAGGAGGAGAACAGCTGAGGAGACACCATCAGTTTTGAGAGTAGGGAGGCATCTGGAAAGATCAGTACGCTTTCCAAGCCCCACCTTACTGCATTTCCACCCTGATGGAGTAGCTCCCGGTTATGCAAGGGTCACAGTCATTTAACACCTCACATATGTTCCCAGTCTGGTTTTAGCAAAATAACCTTGAAGGAACAGACACTGCTGCTAGAGGCCACTTGCCTCTTAGCCCTGGAGAAGGCCATCTGGCAATGTACCTACCACATGAGATCTGGACATCTGTTACAATCCTCTCTGGCCTTGGGAATTTTGCTGGTACGGCTGCCAGCTTGCTTATCGCCACCATGATCTTGTTCCACAGGGTCAGCAGCGGCTGTGGGTTCTCCATGTGGCGGATGCTGTCAGAAGGCACCGTCAGGATGAGATTCTCAACAGCCAGCTCTGCCCAGGGAGCAGGGTAGTGCCGGATACAGGCCTCCCACTGCCTTTCGCAGGTCTCCCCTACAGCAACAACACAGAAAATCAGTTAAACACAGTTCTGACTTTTGAACGTGCTCACAAAGGTCAAGCTCAGAGACCAGGTGATGAAAATTTCTTGGAAAACAGCATGTGGTAGTTGCATGACAGTGGCTGTTAAATAGCCATTCCTCAATCTGTTCTTGGGAAGCCTTCTCAGGCTCTTTAATAGGTAGGAAACAGAAAAGGACTGGCTTATAACAGAGTAGCATAGCAAGAACAGATCTCTGTTTTGAACCAGAGAACAAGAAGCATCAAGTTTCACCAGTGTCTCATTTCTTTTTGTCCAGCAGAGTTGCTGTTTTACATAACAATGCTCGTTCTGTTCAGTTTGAAAGGGGAGGGGAGGGGAGGCGAGGGGAGGGGAGGGGAGGAGAGGATGCTGGAAACATGGAAAATTCAGCAGTGATGTCTTGTAGGATCTAGAGATGGCCATTTGAGGGCAGAGTAAAGCAAGCAGAGCATAACGCATGTTTTGCCGTGGCAGAGATCAGTCTCCCTCCCTCCAGCACAACGGTTTCCATCAGAAATAACAAATCCAGCCTCCAAGAAATGTTTGTGTGAACAAACCCTGCCCACTTTGTGAAAGTTCTTTCACCTGCTCCCAGCCACATAGCAGGCTCAGAGTGACTAAGTGAATTACCCAGACGCAGAGATTCATACAGTTGTAGAATAGTTTGGACGGAAGGGATCTTAAAGGTCATCTGTTTCAACCCTCTTGCTATGAGCAGGGCGGACATCTTCAATGAGATCAGGTCTGAATTGATCCTCTTTCAGTTTAAAACCATTGCCCCCTGTCCTACTACAACAGGTCCTGCTAAAGGGTTTGTCCCCATCTTTCTTGGACTTACCCTTGGTGAATCTGTGCTGGCTTCTCCAAATCACCTCCCTATCCTCCATGTGCCCTGGCACAATAGCTAGGAGAGTTTGTTCCGTGATCTTCCCGGGCACAAAGCTGATGCTGACAAGACGGGAATCCCAGAGGACAACCTTTTCCTTAAGGAAAATAAATCTGGGTATTCCTAAAGCCAAGCATTTCTAAGACCCTCCTAAGCACAGGACCATCTTTCCGTTCCGTCACTGGGACAACGCCATCTGTGAGCAGCCCTTGCAAAAAGCATCAAGGTAAACAAACCTACCAAGCTTGAAGAAAGGAGCTCTGACTGCCCCTTCCACCGTGATGGGCACGTTCCCCAGGACACTCTTTGCTGGTACTATGATGTAAATGAGGCCACCCCAGAGGCAGGAAACGGATTGTTTCTGGCAGGCAACATCACAGGTGCGTATTACCACTGGTGCCCGTTTCAGCTCCTTGGCTTTAGAGAGGTCGTCAGTGTGACACCCAACCTGCACCTGGCAAGCAAAGAGTAGGAACAGCTGGTCAAAGGTGTGCCAGTGTGACCTGGCAGAGTGACCTCAGCACCCACTGAGCTCTCCACTGCAGCACTGTCCCTGCAGAGCACGTACACAGAAGCGGCCTTCTGACTCCAGCCTAGTTCAAGTTTTCAGCCTGTGGTGACCAGAGACAGTAAACACAGTAAAAAAACAAAGGTAAAGTTCATGCTGTTCCTATCTAGTCTTACAGTTCATGCTGTCCCTCTCTCAGTCTGCTCCCAGTATTCCTGGCTCTACTGCATCCTTCACCAGCCGGTCAGAGTACTACAGTGACTTCTTCCACTGCACTGCACTGCACTTGCATTGATCATTCCTCCACCCTTCCCCAGCATCAGAGTCACTTCCTATAACTTGAATTGGAGAGATGTGGTCATGACTGGCTTCTTTTAATGTGCCTCTTCCTTAGAGGTCTTATAATAAAACAGACACCATGTGGCTGCAGGATCAGACAGAAGCACCTGAGTTAACTTTGCATTTCGGCTGCAGGGAGGTCACTCCAAAAAATATCCAAGCAGGTAAGCATTTGCTTCTTGTATTTGTATTTTGCAGAGAACAGCATCCCAAGTAACAGTGTCTATCTCATCTGGAAACATCTAAATGAGCAGTAGTGACAGCACTGTCAGTGGAATTTACAAGAGATCTGGAGAGATGGAATCAAATTTGTTTCATAGCAGGGCCCAAGTACTTACCTTGGACCTGAAAATCACCTTGATCAGGTTTATTTTTCCCCACTGTAACAGAACAAAACCCAACAGCCCTCAAGCAGCAGCCACACATAATTATCCTACCAGCACACAGAATATGAGGAATGCATAAGAAAAGCGTGAGGACATAGGGTGAAGAAATTATGACAAAGCATTTAAAGTGCCACAGGGTGGCAGCAGTAGGAAAGGGCGGGAAAGGTGGAAAAAGCCGTTAAGGAGAAAACCCTTCCCCGTGCTATTTTGGGCGCTCACCCGGCAAATACAACGCCAAGCAGAGAGAGTTTACCTTCAGACCAGCACCAACCACCAGGCAAGGGCACGTTATCACTGCTGTGTGCCCTTCAGGGAGGTAGAGTCCTGTGCTTCTCCAGGCTGTCTTTCCTAAAACATAAGAGAACACAGTCCTGAAGAGTCAAGCACTTCTTTGTCCAGACCATTACAGATTCTGGAGATTTCAAGTTGCAACAGGAGAGTAATCTTCCATCCTTTCCTTTTCCCCTGCTCTACACCCGCAGAACCATCTTGCATTTACCCAACTTGTCAGAAATACAATGAAATTAATAAAATCATCACGCCATTAGCAAACAAGCCCATCCAGATTTACGCTTCTGGAAACACCAAGCTTAAATGTGCTTTGTAGTATCTTCTAAAAACAAGAAGAAAAAAAGAAAAAGAAAACAAGCCAAAATTCCAACACCTCCTACACCCAGACCCTCTTATTCTAAAGACCTCATAAGAGGTGCCAGCTATGGTGGGATTACATGACTGAAGTTGTAATGGTCATAAAACATTCCTCAAATAACAGACTGACAATAGCATCGCATTTTTCCTTAGTGACTGGTCCAGCACGAACTGGAGCCCACAGGAATTGTCATTTCTAGCCTCAAAAGACTATTCTGTACTAGATGTACCTGTAAGAAGGGTACCACTACAATTCAGCATGTTTCTAGACAGTCTTCCCATGGAAAAGCAAGTCTCCTCAGCACCTCTGTAAACACTTGCAATTTACAGAATTTTACAGTGCAAAACTGATCTATCTTTACTGTACTGATCATGCAGATTCAACTTCCTAATTCTGATATAAAAGTTTACTTAGGTATATTTCAATCCAAACACCAGACTTCCTAAAAAGAGCTGAATTGTCATTAAGCACCCAACTTACAACCTTTCCTGTCATCCAAGAAAGTAGAATCAGCTTTGTCAAGCAAAACCTAATCCAAGGAAAAATGCAAACTAGACTGTATCACTGTGTGTTACAGTTCATCTCAGTTTTGCTGAATTTGCACCAAAGGCAGTTTTGAAATGGTTCTCAGGGTTTGCTATAATTTTTTTTTCTATTTTGTTTATATGATAAATTACACATAATTCTGAGTATTTTCTGCTTTTGTCTTACTCATTAGTGCTAAAACCAGTGAGAAGTTATTCTACAACTTTTCTCTCTGCACAGCCACTGCACTCACACATTGCCAATCCAGAACAGCCTCCTTTGTCTCATTAGAACAATTTGGAAACAACTCCTCTAAATCATATTCTAATACAAAAAAAATCTGTCCAGGGGATAAAAGTTAATAGTGGAATTTAACCCAGGGTTTTAATATATCAATTGTGAGCAGGAATCTTAGCAAGCTGGTACAGATACAAGGCCTAAGTTTAGACAAATAATTTGTGGTGCATTTACAGTGGTGGTGTCAGCCCAAGAAGTTTCCACCATACTTCCAGCCTCTTGTTTTCACCCCCAAAACCAGATCTTCCCTCCATTGTGCTGACACACACTGTGGGACTGTGCTATAGCTCAGGCTGAAATTACCTAGATCACAAATAAACCTTTCATCTCTAACTCCCACCTCTCTGTAGGACGACTCCATAGATGGCTGTATGAGCACAACTATGGAACAGCAGCCTGCAGAGTCCAGGGTTTCTCAGAGAAGCTTTCTTGCCAAAACTATTGCACCATGCAAGTGCCCTGCGGTACCACTTGTTGGGGGTTCTTCTTCTGCCGGTGCCTGTCCACCAACAGGGAGGAAGCAGGACTTCCATGGGGTGTTTCAGGTGCTGAGATCAGGGTTGGCCACAAAAGGAGCCTATCTGCCTCTGCACTGAGCTCAGTCTCCTCTGAAACCCATGGTGAAATTGCACATCTGTGCCCATGTTCAGGCATACACAGACACAGGCACACTGAGGACGGGTGCCCCACCGATCCCAGCAAAAGGATGCCTTGAGAGGAAGTGAGATAACTCCTCACCTGGGTTTGTGCCATCAATTTCCACGGTGACAGGGAGGGCACAGACCGCAGGAGCAGATTTCTGCACCAGGGCTGCACTGTCTGTCATGGTGAGGGACAGCTCGGTCGCCATGTGGAGAAGCACTGCCTCTTTGGAGTTGCCCTTGACCGGGCAGTGCCTGCTGACCTGTGGGATCCCAGTCCTCTTGAGCACTTTGGTCAGGATGCGGTGCAGCGAGGCATATGCCGGGCAGTCGTGGGCCGGGATGTGCAGGAAGGCAGCGCAGTCCTGTGCCAGAGGGTGCAGCCAGCCCTTCAGGGGCTCCGTGAGCTCCTGCTGCCCCTGCAGCTGCGTGCTGAAGAGCAAGAGCGCCCTGCGGAAGTGGTAGTGCTCCCCCAGCCCCACGGGCGGGTACTTGGCTGCCCTCCCGTACTGCCCCAGGATGCTCAGCCCAAAGCGGTTCAGGATCCTGTTGCCAGGATATTCTGCCACAGCAGCTTTGCCACAGTTCTGGGAAGCCCAGTACCAGGCCTGGCCCCCCACCAGCAGGCCGCCTCCCTCTGCCACGAAAGCGTGGATTCTCTCGGCTTCTCTGTCGCCGTAAGAAGTGCAGCAGTACACGCTAATGTCACCCGCCAGCTGTGACACCTGCGACTTCACCTGTGCCTGGGACAGGAGACTGCACAGCTTCTTCAGGCTGGGATCCACCCCCACCAGCCCCTTCCTCCCAGCATCCAGCCAGGAGACAGCATTGAGCAGGAATCTGGCCAGCTTTGGGGAGAACAGCTGGCTCTCATGGGTGGCCACCACCACGCGGCCGCGGCCGTAGCGTGCGGCAGCCAAGAGGCAGCGCTGGGAGCTGTCCAGGCACAGCGGGAAGGAGAGGGCCCCGTGCACCAGCAAGGTGGAGGGTGTGCCCCCCGTCACCAAATCCAGCTCCGACACATCACGCAGGAGAAACTCAGCATCGAGGCTCAGCTTGGCCTGGTGCCTGCGGAACCAAGAGACGTCCAGGTTAGCCCCCAGCCCAGGATCCTTGGCACAAAATGACTGGTGTCATAACTGAAACTTGAGGAATTCTTTTGATTTCACAGAATATTCTGAGTTGAAGGATCACTGAGTCCAACCCCTAAGCGAGTGGTCCATACAGGGACCCACCTCCTTGACACTATTAGTAACACCACGCTCTAACCAACTGAGCTATTCTCAGTGGCCATCCTTGCCCTCTCTTTCTCCTTCACCCCAGGACATCACGCTGTCAGTGCTTTCTTAAAAAAAAAAAAAAAAAAAAAAAAATTAAAATCCATCAATGCCTCACTTTTCTCCTTTTAAAGCCTCAGTTGTTACAGTCAAGCAAATCTGTTGGAATCTCATTTAGAGATTTAGAAAATGGAATTTAGAAAATGAATGGAATGAATAGGTCAAAAGGAAGCTTCTAAGCTTCTAGACTTCTGTCTTTGAAGAGCCACCTGAAAATCTAAATACAATGAAGAAACTCAAAAATCAGATCCTTCATGCTTTTTTAAACTGTGGATTTGAACTGCATATAATGTGGAATTGGCGTACCTCCTTTAAGAGAAACTTCATTTATTTGCTCCACCCTAGCCTTTATGAACTAGGTGAGCCCAAAAGATTCCTGTGCCTTTCCCCAAGCTCTGCCACTGTTGAGAACTGAAAAAAGGAGTGCTAGGACAGATGGGCTACATGAACAGGCAGACACACTGCTAGACAAACGGTGAGTGGCTGGAAGTTAAATTAGAGCCTTAACACATACACCTCACATTACCTCACATTGTTGGTCTCCACAAAGAAAAGAGATTAGGCTGTGCAAGGCTCTCTTATCTCTATTTCCATATAACTCCTATGTGTCATTGTGGAGAAAGACATGCTGAATTACTTGTTTGCTTTGTGTACACTTTCCTCTGGTTCTGCCAAACAGTTTTCCCCACACACCTGTGACAGATCTGTTGTTACGTGGCCATTTCTGCCAACTCAGTGAGAATAAATGATGCTGCCCTTCTTCATGCCTGTAGGACAGGAATTAAATCTGCAGCTCTTCTTTGGTTATTACTTTACTGAGACCCTTCGTCACAGAGCATGTGCCCAGTCATATGGCACAGCCCATCTCAGACTGAAGCCTGATTATCTACACACAAATCTGGCAGGAAGACCCAGATGTACAGAGCTGTTGTGTTACACAGAAATCAGAGATCTAAATTTCTCTGTGGCTCTGGATTCAAACAAAACCCCCACAAAAAAAAAACAAAAAACAAAAACCAACCTAAACAAGGTGTAATTCACCCTTAGTTACCATTTGAATCTTGTTAATTGTGATGTAATTTTTCTCTTCTGAGCTCCCCACCCCTCTCCCTCTTCCATGCCATGTGCATTAAGCAGTGGGAACATGCCTGTGCAGTCAGATGGTAACAAGAAGGAACCAGTAAATTTTAATTAAGCAACCTGATTTGTTAGCTGTGCCCTAAGTATTTCACTGAATTAAATAACAGAGTTCTCTACTACTTTTACCTGAAAACAACAGAAAGTATCAAATTTCATTAATTGTTTGCAAATATTAGCAATTTAGCATTCTATATCCACAAGGAAAAGTCTGTGAAGGAAAGACTTGCAGGAATTGTTTGCAAATATTAGCAATTTAGCATTCTATATCCACAAGGAAAAGGCTGTGAAGGAAAGACTTGCAGGAATTGTTTGCAAATATTAGCAATTTAGCATTCTATATCCACAAGGAAAAGGCTGTGAAGGAAAGACTTGCAGGGAGTTTTACTGTAATTGCTGTGGCTGTCACTACAGTGTAATGAAGCTGCCAACAGAGGAAGTGCAGCAGCTTTAATGTTCCTCAGAGAACCTGCTGTGCCTTATGTAACTTAGCAGAAAGTGGAAGGAGAAAGGGCCTGGCATAGCTACTGGCAAGGGGAGGAAGACAGCAGGGCAACATCTAGGACCTCCAAAGCCTGGTCAGTAGTGCAATATGAGTGATAACAGCCCTGAATTTTACACCTGATAATCCGAAACCCAAGGAGCCAGGCTGGAATCCCAAACAAACTGGGAGCACTGAGATTTCTTGCCCACAGCCTGTGTCAGAAGCTGAGAAGGGAGAAGGTGCCCAGCCTCAGCTATTGCCAGCTCCAGTGGCTTACTTGCAGAAGCAAATTCCTGCAAGGGACAGGCTAAACAGGTTTAGCAGCTGTCAGCCAGAGCCTGGCCCAGAGAGCTGGCCTGCTGCTTCATCTCCAACCTGGTTTTCAGCTGTGGGAAAGTTGCCCTGAATGTAGAGATGTGTGGGGAGAGGGAAAGGACTTCCTCCACCTGTCCCTGTTTTGCTGTATTTCACTCAGGTACACTTGATCAGTCAGGCTACTCTGAAAGATGGTTCCTCTCATTTCCTTCTCTTAGAATGGATTCCCTGGGCCTGGTCCTGCTGCCCTGGAAGCAGTTGAAGACAGCATCCTTTCCAATTGCAAAGAATGGGAAAGTCCCCTTTAAATTGGAAGGCAACAATTCCATCCTGGTTATTAAAGAACAAGCATTCACCATCACCCTCACCTCTCACCTCCCAAATCTTCTACAAACAACTCACCCACATAACCTGGTGATGGTTTAAAGAGAGGACAATTCAGACACTCACGGGACAACTAATGGGATCTTGGGAATCTTCTTGGCAACTTTGAAGACACCTTTTTCCACGGTGTTTCCTGTGAAGTACACGCCAGCCACGCTGGTCACCTGGTTCCCAGGGAATTCGAACAGCACCTTCTCCTTGCCGTGTTGACTTGCCCAGTGCCAGGCTTGGCCTCCAACAAGCAGCCCTCCACCCCCTTTGACAAAGTCCACGATGCCTTTGGCCTGGGAGCTGTCATAGGCATCCATACAGAACACCCCCATGGATGGGCTGGGCTCTGCCCCCACCTGCACTCGGGTGCCAGTGCTGAGCAGCACCTGGGACAGGCAATCCAACCGAGGATGCAGCCCAACCAGGGCCTCTGGGCAAGGCTTGAGCCACTCCATGGCATTTCTGAGAAACTGGGAGAACTTGGGGCTCTTCAGGATTCCTTCGTGGGAAACAACCACCATTCGGCCCTTTCCATAGTGTGAAACAGCAATCAGGACCTGCTTCTTAGCACTCAGGAGCACAGGGTAGGCATCCTCTCCAATGAGGAGCAGCTCACAGGGAACAAAACCTCCAGTGAAGTCCCATGGCCCCACACCATCCACTAACAGCTCGTAGGTGGAACAGGGTTTCATCTTCAGGACACTCCTGTCTGGTGGAGAGAAGAACAATATCCATTACAGTTAAAGTTCACCAATAAGGAACAGCTGTAAAAACCCCATAGAGCAAATTTTTTTGTTTCTAGCAAGAACTCCAAACAAAGAGGAGCCAGGTATGTGGATACAACCTTTTCGGAGATTTGGGTTGTTTGTTGCTTTGTTTGTTTGCTTGTTTAGCTTTGTTATCACAGTATTTACACATTTAAATACAAGTGACAAGTATACCATGATTATGAAGACAAAGTGACTGTTTCAACAAATTCTGCTACGCACCATGGAGGAAAACAGGGAAATAAGGATATTCACTTTCCCATTAAAAATTTATTTGAAAAGGGAGAGTGCCAGATGCTCCAGGAAGTCTACTAGGAACTGGTATGATAGAGGTGGTTTACATAGGAACAGCCAGAAAATAGAAAGACTGTATCAACACAATGCACAAACATGCAGTTCATGTTTTACTTCCTAACTGGATAGGTACAGAACTACATGCTGTTGCTGCAACATGGTATTACAAAGTTCTACTTTTCTACCTCTATTTAGGCACTATAAGCCCGTGCTTAGTATTAGGAGGTGCTGTGAGGGAGAGGAGAGTCAGCAAAAATTATGCAGATGACCAGTTTCCCTGCAATAACTGTCAGTTTAAAACACGGATTATCCAGGAGAGCACAGGAGATTCAAGCCCTAGTTCCCTGATCCAAACTCTTTTACAGCAAAAAAAAAAAAAAAAAAAAAAAAAAAAAAAAAAAAAAAAAAAAAAAAAAAATTCCCTTTCCCATAGCTTTGTTTTGTCTGTTTTCTCACCTGTGAAGTAAGGAGAGTGTACTGACCTCGATTGCCAAGCTCTTTGAGGTCTGTGAGTGACACGTGCTCTGTTAAGGTTCCTTCGGTGTGAAAGTTTGGCTCAGCTTTCCCCCAAAATTGTCTTCTGCTGAGCTGGGGTAGCTGTGGCTGTGCAAACAGGAAGGCTTTGAGGTATGAAAGTATGACCCAGTCCCACCCAGTTTGTGTCATTCAGGCTTCAGAAGAGTGACTGAGCACAACACCTACGGCAAGGGAAGGAGCTGCTCTGAAGGGGCGTGGATCTTTCCCTGGCAGCATCCCATGACAACACCAGGCTTCACACACACTTCCTAACTGGCTGCCCTGAAAGCAAGCCCTTGTCATCCAAGCATAGGAAAATGGCAAGGCCTGGAGAAGCTGCATCCTTGGTCCGGATCTGTTGCAAGCCCCAGGGTGCTTAGAAACAGCAACCTGATCTAGAATGACAGTACTGCGTATCCTCTCTGGTCATGCCTGGAAGCTCTGTTTTTCACCAAAACTATCATGGGACTCCACTATTGTTTTGCATGTGATTCATGAGTCAAAGCTGCTGATTACCATAGGATAAAAACTACGCTGCCCAGTAACCTAGTGTTTGATTGCTGGCTTAGTCTGAATCCCAGCTTTGTGTCCCTGGGTTTGAAGAAGCCCTACATCACATGTAAAGGGAAATACGAGGTCTAAGTGCTTTAGGGTGTTTTACTATGAATCGTGCAGCAAAGCAGTAACGCAGCCTTGGAAAACACTGAAGGTTTTTTTGGTGGTTTCTGTGGATTTGATACTAATGTACCTATACTGACACACTGACCATGGTGCAAGGGAGAGGAAAAGCAGGTGGATAGTTTCAGCAACTCATATTAAATGATAGAATTGAATGGTTTGGGTTGGAAGGGACTATAAAGAATAGTTTCAACAGTTTTCATATAGTTTCAAGCCTTTTGCCATGGGCAGGGACACCATCCACTAGACCAGGTCCTCAAAGCCCCATTCAACCTGGTCTTGAACTCTTCCAGGGATGGGGCATGCACAGCTTCTCTAGGCAACCTGTGACAGTGACTCACGATCCTCAGAAGAGAATTTCTTCCTAACATCTAATCTAAACCTGTCCTCTTTCAGGCCATTCCCTCTTGTCCTGTTACTACATGCCCTCACAAAAAGTCCCTCTTCAGGTCTCTTGTAGCCCCATTTAGGTACTGGAAGGGGCTCTAAGGTGCCCCTGGAGTCTCCTTCAGGCTGAACAACCGCAGCTCTCTCAGCCTGTCTCCATAGGAAAGGGGCTCCAGCCCTCTGATCATCTTGGTGGCCCCCTCTGGACTTGTTCCAAGAGGTCTGTGTTTTCCTTTTACAAGGAACCCCAGAGCTGGATGCATCCAGGTAGGGTCTCACAAGAGCAGAGGGGCACAATCCCCTCCCTTGCCCTGCTGTTCATGCTGCTTTGGATGCAGCCCAGGGCACAGTTGGTTTTCTAGGCTGTGAATGTACATTGCCAGGTCATGTCAAACTTCTGGTCAAACCAACACCCTCAAGTCCTCATTGGCAGGGCTACTCTCAATTAATTCTCCACCTAGCCTGTATTTGTGCTTGGGATTGTCCCTCAGTTATTCTACATGGGAACAAACCACAGGACTAGGTTTTATGTAAGATCAGCAAACTTCTTAGCCCCCACCTTTCTTATCACAGGATCTGAAAGCTAACATCCTACACTCTCAACTTAGGAACACTCTTGCTCCCTGGCAGTTATCCAGAACAAGGTGTGGCTGTTTTGGAAAGGATTTTAACTCTCTTGACTGAAAGAAATTGTGACCATGTAACAGAATTCCCAATTCCTATGTAAACACAACTTTTGCATTTCAATTTTACTAAGCATTTCAGAGTGGAGAGAAGTGCACGCATTAGACCCAGAGCAGACAGAACTACAGATGATCTCCTCTTTCTAGAGAGACAAAGGAAAAAACTCAGCAGGAACAGAGAACATACATGTCTAACAAGAACTGAAGAATTGAAGGAAGCTTTAGAAGACTGAGCTGGCTGTCTCTGACATCAATTACGAGGAAACAATCACTAGACCTGGGCCCACACAGAAGGAAGAGGAAGATCTTGGCTCCTAGCTGCCTCCCCTCTTAACGTGGAAGTAAAAATTTTCCATGACAGTGCCTCAAGACAAAGATTCTGAATTCCTTGTCTTCCCTCCAACCCTTTCCACCTCTCACCTCCAGAGAGTTCCTACTCCCTGCAGAGCTGAGAATACTGTGAGAGTAGGTATTGGAACAAACATTTAAAAACCATGCCAGATGACTAAATCTATCCTAGTCTTTCTTCCATCTCAGGAAAAGGCACAAAAAATGTGATGGGAAGGTAATTTGGTTTCATTACATGCAGACTTAAGATTCCATCATCTGCTGTCCAAAAGCCATCACACACAGGCAAAAGAGATACAATTCAAAGGAAGGAATACCCCTTGGTCCACTCAGGAAGAATATCTGTCAGACAGAAGACCTGGGAGAACTGTGAGTATGAATATGGGAATAGATTTTGTGCATTAAGTGGTCAGTCATTTTTGGGTGAGTCTTTAAGGTCTCTACAAAACATGGGAGAACCTCCATGAGTAAAAATTATGGGATTGTGCAGTATCTGTGCAGTATAGGACAAAAGAGGCAAGACAGGCACTGAGATGTCTCACCTGCTAAGAACAGAGTCAGCCTTTTGAGTGAGATACACCATTTCTGGGAATTTGGCTATTCTTCCTCATTAGGGTGGGCGTGTGGGTTTTCCAGTCTTTCCTTTCTTTCAGATTTGCAATCTAGCTGCCTGCACAGTAGTAGCTTAGTAGATTCTTAGTAGTAACTAAGAATCAAGAATGCTGCAAAGTCTGTAAGCAGTAAAGAAATGGTGGACTCTTGCTTCTTCCCATGTTTATCAACAAATTGAGCAAGGAGAGGAATGCTGATGTTTGGCACTTGCTGAAGAGACAAAAATACTTTTTTTCATTGTCTGTTCATCAGCAACCAGGTTTTAAACTGAAAGAGGGTAGATTTAGATTTTGTAGATTTGGCTATAAGGAAGAAATTTTTTATGGTAACAGTAGTGAGACACTGTAATGGTCCTAACATCCAACCTGACTTTCCTCTGACACAGCCCAAGAAAATGGATGGAGAAGTGGGAGGAAGCCAAGCAAGAAAGCTTGCATGGAAAATGCAAAATTAGGGAAAAAATACATGAAGAAAACCTTTCCAGAGTTACATAATAAAAGAAAGAAAGAAAGAAAAAGTTAAATATTTCTAAGGGAAATAAAGCCAAAGAAAAAGTAGATTAGGTTGCAAATTAATGAGAATGCTAAAATTAGATCAAGATAGCAATTACCAAAGGAAGCTACTGCAGGTATTTATTTATTTATTTTAAACAATGACAGTCCTAAGAGTTATTGGGAACAAACTGAAAACTGATAAAGCCTAAAAAAAAGGGTTTTTTACTAAAAATGCAGCAGAATCAACCACGCAATTACCATTACTGTGTAGCTACTGTTATTGGCATTATTTTCATGTGGCATTTTACAGCAATAGATTATAAAACATAACAATTTCCAAGCCTAATAAAATATTGCAGTGGTTTAAGAAAAAAACAATATGAATTGCCCATGCTTTCTGGTGGTGTTACCATGCACACGTTAGGGTACTCTCATTGGCTAACAGGACACAAAGAAATAGAAAATCGGAATGTCGAAACATACATTTGTCCAGTAATCGTAATTGCTTTCAAGGCAAGGAAAGAACAAAAGGAAAGCAACTGATGAAACATGATCAAGTATCTTAAAATTAATTTTGCATTTGGGAAGATAAATAACATCTTAATTATAATTCATTATACTAAATTTCTCTGAGTTGAAAGTTAGCTAATGAGCTAGAATTCATAGACAGGGATATACTGAATCAGAAAAGATGTCTATACAAACAAGGGCTGTTTAGTCTTTTTGAAAATCTATACCTGGGATCTAAAAAGGACAGCATATATCACATAAATGAAATCACCAAATAATAGAAATCAGTGTACAGAAGCACAGAAGAAATCATAACCTTACTAGAGAACAATTTTTAAAAAATGAGACCTTGCCTAATTTTAATCCTACAGCCTGTAATTTTAGAAAAGCATTGACATCTCTTGGTGAACAGGGAGCTGAGCAGCTCAGAAATCCCCAGGAAATGCAGACACAGAGCGCTTTTCCAGTCTGGCACTGGAAGGGTTGAGCCTCATTTGCATGCCTGCTGTGTAACAGCTCAGATCACTCCCCTGTAAGTGTTGCTCGGCTTTAAAGCAGGGGATGATGAACACCGCTGCTGCTTTCATTTGAAAAGGAGCAGAAAAGAGCTCTGATGGTCTTTGTGTGTGGGTCATGCCAATCTACTGCAGTCCACAGTGATGGGGTCATGAATATGGAAAAACAACAGCTTTATCTCTCCCAAACTAAAAGCATGGCAGGGAATTTGATTGGCGATACCCTGTTGGGGAGCAAGGGAAAGCAGGGACACCGGGACAGCTCAGTGAAGCTGAGACTGAAGAACAGGTAGGGCATAACTCAGGTGGTGGGCAGCTTCATAATCTATCACTGACATGGCACACAAAATACGAGTGTAGGGTCAGACTGATGAAGGTTTGTGCCGTACTGCAGACCTCAATGGCAGCACTGCTTATTGCAACAAAAAAAAAGTGCAATTCCTTAAACTGAGTATTGCTTCCTCCTTATCATGGTTATATTTTATCATGCAGCAAACAGAAATAATTAAAGCTGGCCCTAAAATTAAGTCACATTATTTTCCAGCTCAGTATAAGTGTTACAACTAACAGATGAGTATCTGGGGTTTCCTTGGGATTTCCACAGTAACCAAACAACCCCTGAAAAGAAACATATGCCAAGTAAAAAAAAAAAAAAAAAAAACCTAACAAGTTTACTTAACCCTTTGTTAAAATCGATCTATGTTTCAAAGCCTTACTTCAAATAATGTGGGTGCACAAATTATCGCTGTTGCCCATGAGGTATGAGCTATCTTTTTTGTATTAGTTTCCCCAGGAAGGTCTTCACCACACTCAAGCCACGCTGGGTTGGACTTCATGTTCCCTGGATGCTGGCATCAGGGTGTTCCTGCTGATGTCTGGCTGTCTGTCCACCTGCCAGCTGGTGGCCAGTGCCAGTCAACACAGAATGTGTGGCTTCTGCCTTTATTCCCTTCTTACACCCTGTGCTCAGTCCTTTCAAGCCAATCAAGCATGAACCCAGCGCTCTTGATGAGCGTGGTTTCAGTTCCTGTTCTAATCACAAATGAATATTCAGGGTCCTTCCTTTTTTGGTTACTTTGTTTGCTGTTATCTGGAAATGTCATCTTTGAGCTTGTACAGAGATGCATTCCTCACTTCTTTTCCCAGTTCCCGGGAGTCTGCGGTGCCAGCACCATCAACGCAGCTGGGCGAGTGAACTCGCAGGCAGCAGCGTGCCATGGTGGGGCTTTGGTCAACCCACAAGCTCAGTGACTCCAGCCATGGCTTACCTGGGAAGCCAACCCTTTGACAGCACCCTAAAGGTCCTCCCTTCCTCATGGGCTTTAGGCCACCTTGAGTCCTGCCCTTGCCAGTGTAAGACCTGTTGATAAAGCTGGGTTTGAGCTGTGTTGCCCTATGCTATCTTTTATGTTTTAAGTCCAAGCCTTGCTATCTTTTACAAGTCTTTACATAAACCTATTCCTAAATCTAGCATGTTGCTGACCAAGTTTAGGTTGGCTTCATGTCCTAGGAAGCTGTTCCAGACTCTTGCTGGAATTTGTTGTTTTTTCAGGACATTTTACTGCTCGGAATGTTCTCCGCTGCCTTAGGCAATCATCTCACTTGTCTTTTGCTTTGTCTGAAACCTATTGCCAAAATTTTCATTTTCTCTTCACCTAAGCGCACCTATCATGTTCTGAAATCTTTCCTTTATGCCTGCAATGTACTTCAGAAAAGAGGCCTGACCTGAGGTGCCTTTACAATGCTGTGGTACTACAAGCAGGCCTTAGAAGAGGCTTAAAATAGAGACTGTTCCCACCTGCCTTGCCTACATCCATACCCTACTGAAAGCATTATGGCACTGACATCACCCCAGACACTCACTGGCATTTTGCTGCTGTCTCTGTCCCCTTTTCCATTAAACCCTGCACATACAGCCCTTCAGGGAGCCCCTCAAGAAGTGCCTAAACAGTCTCTGAAAAGTTACTAAGGAACGTAACTTGCAGTACTTGGTTTAAATTACTTATGTAAGGGATTGCACTGCTATGTTGAAAACTAGGGGATGGCTGGAAATATGAGCTGTGTAACATCTGTAAATGATCTCAACTAGAATATCTCCTTTCCTTTCTACTACTTATCACTTTATTAAACTTGGTTCTAGCATGTTTGGCAGTTGTAGATAACTTGGCACCAATTACACATACTGCAATTTTTAAATGCTGGACTATGAAGCAGAAAACACGTGGCTAAAAAACTACCAGTCCCAAACAGAAACGTCATTGCCAAACATAAGACCTAATGACCTGCAAAGATTTATTTTAAACCAACATAGAGTTGGTTTATTATTAGAAAATTTAGATGAAGAAAAAGATGTCAGATGAATTGAGAGCGTAGGAGAACTTGTGTGCTAATGCTGACTGGAGATTGTAAATTTAGCACCCTACAGACTCATTAGACAAAGAATTATCTCCTGTGTTTTTGCTGTGCCTCCCCCAATAAGACCTGCTAGACCGGCTGGACCAGAACCAATTTAGATGCTTCTCTCCATGTTCCTCAGTGTATCAAGGTCTAGAGTTTATGCACAGAACCAGCTTTGTGCCTCCTACATATCTAATCTGCAATCAAATAACTCATATCCATGTTAAATTGCAAATCGAGAGCAGCTAGAAGCTTCTGGATCAAATGCACATAGAAATCACAATCCTTCTCTGCCTTCTCCCTTCTTACTCAGTGTGAAAGTAAACTAAAGTGTACGTTTGTGTGGGGGTGAAAAGCATGTTCTTTCTCAGGGGAAACCTGTAGATTTTGCAGTTTGCACGCAGCTGCCAGAATAACTACAGGTTCCTTTAGTCTCTTTTGCTACTCTTTTCCTTCGGCACCGCCAGAGCCCACCCCAGGCTGTCGTTGTGCACCAGGCACAGACACAGTTTCATGCTGGCACAGAGCAGCTCCGGTCAGGTCAGACGCAGCCTGCACCCTCACAGAGCAAGCTCCCACTCCAGGGATCGGCATTGGAAGTACTGCGAGACGGCAACGCGGCTTGGGAAGGCGGCTCCGGGACACCGCGCGCCCGCCTGCGAGCCTCCTTTCACCTTCAGTCTCCGCTTTTGCTCCTGAAGGCTCGAGCATCACGCTGGACAGCAAGCATCAAGCGCGGCGGGGGCACCAGGAGCGGGCGGCTCGGCGCTGTCCCCGCTGCGCGGCGCTCCGCGGGGGCGCGGCCCCGGCGCCGCTCGGGAGCGGCCGGCGCGGAGCGGCGGGAGGAGCTCCGCTACGCCAGCCCCGCGCCCAGCACCCACCGGGAGAGCCGAGGGAGCGGGCGGGAAGGAAAGTTCAGGAACAGCCGGGAAAAGTGCCGCCCTATGCGAGGAGTGGGCAAAGCTGCGTGGCCGGGGGGTGGGTGTTCAAGGCTTGCAGTGGAAGGCTGAGCCCATTTAACGCTTTCGCTTTCCTTATTTACGGCGAAGGTGAGGCATACGGCTCTAGCCTGCTTTTACATAATTGGATTTTGCAAATGATTTGGCCAAATGTACCGTAGCATCCGTGAGGCCGAGTAGCCCAGAAATAGACTGGTCTGCTAATTCCTGCGTATTTGTACTAATGTTCTTCATATTAACAGGGAGCACCTATTTCTACTTATGCATCTCCAAATACTCCAGCAGCAGGTTGATGCACAAAACGCTGCTACTTTATCCGGATGGATACGGATGGGCAAGCCACAGAGCTTACGCTCTCTGCCCTAAGCATGTCTTTACCTTTCTTGGTACTGGGTAACAAATGGTTTCCAAGCACACGGCTCTTAATGGGACCCCAAGCAAGGGATGCCCGAGCTCCCCGGGCTGCAAGCTCACTGTCGGCACGGTGCTTCTGTGCCCACTTTTACTACCTTTCCCGGGACCACCCAGTACCGCCCGGTGGGCAAAAAGAATATAAGCCATATAACTACACAGGGTTGCTAGCACAGGAGGGCTCAGACGGATCACTTTTATTATAAATGCAGCTTACAGTAAAGCGTCCCCAGCGCAGGACTCAGCAGCTCCTCCTCGCTGCCGGGCCGGGCTCGCCTGCATCACCAGCTAGAGGTGGGCGCACCTGCCCTGCAAGCTCGGCGCTATGAAAGCGCGCCCTCCCTCCTGTCATAAATAAGCTCTTCTTCCTCCTCCTCCTCTTCTCCTTCGCCCCCACCGTCCCGGAGTGTAACGCGGCCAGACGGCTGCCTTACCCCCGCCGTCCTCTCCGCCCCCGGGGGCGACGCAGACTTTCACCCCGACCCCTGGCACGGCCGGGCGCTTTGCGGCAACCCGGCAGCCGCTCTAGAAACTTCTCGGTCCCTCCCTCTCCCCTCCCCTTCCTCCTCCTCGCCGACCAGGGGCCGGCGCTGCGGCGAGAGCAGCAGGGAAGGAGGCGTGCGGCGCCCGCCCCCACCCGCGCTGCCTGGAGCCAGAGGCGCAGCCAGGCGCTATCCCAGCCTCATCCCGGCGCTCAGCGCAGCACCGAGCCCGCAAGGCAGCCCTTCCCTGCGCAGAGGTGGCAGCGGCAGGCGGCATGACGGCGGAGGAGATGAAAGCGGACGGGGCTCCCCTGGAAGGGGTGGACATCACTCCCAAGCAGGATGAGGGCGTCCTTAAGGTACCGGGCGGCTATTCCCCATCCACACCCTCTGCGCTAGCTCGGAGGGGTCCCCGCGGGGGCGGAAAGAGCGGGGGCATTCCTCTAGGCCTGCGAAGCAGGTGCTCCTCGGGCGCCCTGGCCCCACCGGGCCCATTGTGTGTCCTGCGGGGAAGGGGACGAGGCGGTCCGCGGGCATCCAAGAAGGGCTGGCGCAGCGTGGGCGATTAAACAACAACGGCGGAGGGCGGGAGCGCTCCGTGGCTGCGCAAGCGCTGCCCGACCGCCCGCGGGGGCTCCCCGCTCCTCCCCGCTCCCACTGCCCCGGCCGGGGCGAGTCGGAGCCCGGGCTGCCCGCCGGGAGAGCTCGGGTCACGGCG
This sequence comes from Cettia cetti, assembly GCA_013401135.1. Classification (NCBI taxonomy): domain Eukaryota; kingdom Metazoa; phylum Chordata; class Aves; order Passeriformes; family Sylviidae; genus Cettia; species Cettia cetti. The sequence goes on along the minus strand of VZUI01036566.1, from coordinate 16,524 downwards.
GGGCTGTGCAGGGAAAACGCTTCTCGCTGCGTTCGGGCTTTCCCGCGCGGTTTAGGGGAAGATGCGGGAGGGGCAGGCGGGCCGGGCTCTCTGCCCGGCCCGCAGCGCGGGTTGTGGGGGTTCGGGTCCATCCCCGCCCCCCCAGCACGTGTCCGGGGCTGGGAATTAAAGATGGAGCCCCGGCAGGGCACGTGCGCTCGGTGCCCGTCCCCGCCGTGCCCGGCCGTGCCTCCCCTCAGGCCCCGGGCGCGGAGTCCGGGCAGCCCCCGGGCCCGAGGTGAGCGGTCCGGCAGCCGCAGCGGCCCGGCCGCCCCTCGGTGCCTCTGGGCCTGCGGCCGGGCAGGTCCGCGGCGCGGCCGGGGCGGAGCGGCTGCTCTCCTTTGTACTGGGAAGGCAGGCGATAAGGGCAGCAGGATTTATACCGTGAGGGGGAGTTGCGCGAACTTCCTCTGTCAGACGTTGCCTATTTCCATATCTCTAGAAACTTCCTTAGGCTCTGCTAAAAACTTCAGCGATTATTTAGAAGCGTGGTTCAGCCGCAGTAAAATTTCAGAGTTACGGTGCTCAGAAGGAGAAAGGGGCGCCGCAGCAAAGGCAAAATTCTGGGTTTAACCTTTAGATCCTTCTAAATTCCGGGTTAGTTACGGAGGCGCTGTCTCTCGTTCAGGAGGGGTATCAGGGAGCAGATTGAAGATGTTGGCTACTATGTTTCTGCTTTTCCATGTTTCCTGCTAGCATGCTTTGGTGAGAATTTTTGGTTTTTGCATACAGTACCGTGTCAGGTAGAATTCTCATCTGCATCACTGCCCAGCTCTCCCACAGCCCAGATCCCTTGAGCGTGGTAGAAGGCAGTGATGGTCTGCCTGATTCATGAAGTACCTACTTTTTGATGACTGAGAAGCAGCAAGTGTTTTTTTGGTTGTTTTGTTGTTGTTTTTTAGGAGTTTTTCCTTTTTTTTTTTTTTTAGAGGAGGGGAGTAGGAAACACTAGCAAACAAAGTGAGGTTGTGAAAATCACAAAAATTCAGATTGTGACATGATAAATAAAGTACCATAAAGGTCACAAAGTCCAGCCTTCATGGATTTTATTTTTTTCGTAATTGCTGCAGTGCAAAATGCATCTGTTGAAATCAGGCATCTGTCTAGCTCTGAACTAACCTACACCAATTTTGTACTGGTATTGTTGTGGTGATTCCAGGAGTTTATTTGCTCATTAGTGTTATATCAGAATAGTATCCACGGCTTTTTATCTGATATTGCTGAATATGCTTGCTCAATTCCTAGAATAAGTAGTTAAGTTTGGAAATAAACCATTTGAAATGCCATATGAACTGAAAAGTCCAGTTTCTCCATCTGAAAAGGAAATATGAACTGTTACAGAAAATAGGATTGCCATATTGCATTGCCATGCCATGAAGTGAAACTTCAGTCTCTTCAAAATGAAACAAATGCAAAAGAATAAACTGTATAAATAATGAAAATGAGATATTTATTACTCTGGAATACTTTGCTATGACACAATTAGAATATGGCATTCCGTAAAGTTTAGCAATTCCCATTAAATGCAGTTAGTTTTTCAAAATAACATCAGACTGTCTGCTTTAGTGCTAGTTTGCATCTGCTTTATATAGACCTATGCCTAAACATGATGTAGGGTTACGTTGTTTGCCTGATTCATGTGTTTTTCTCCTACTTCTCTGTTTCCTTATCTCTGTGACTGGTTGCTTCAACTTTTGCCTTCCTTGGGGAGACATCAATAGATTAGTTGTGTAATGCTAGTAACTGCTGTGGTGCTGGTGAAGGGTAGAGGGTTGATGTGCTGTGTGAGGTCAGGCATCCCTTTTCAGGTTGAGCATCCTGTCCTTAGACAACAGCAGGCAGGATTTTTTTCTAGGTTTGGTTTGTTTGTGGGGATTTTTGTTTATGCTTTCAGTGGGGTGCTTTCAGCTTGCTAGTCTGACAGCAGCTGTCGATGGTGAAGCTTTGGTTTTGGGTGGAGGGTCCTGGCATTTCAGTTGTGTTGTCCCTCACAGGCATGGTGGGAGGTTGACAGTGGTGGGTTGCAGGAAGCTGAAATTTGCGAAGGAGACTCCCAAAGGTCTGTGTCCTTTGGTGAAAACCATGATTGATATAGAAACATGACATTTGAAGGCGGGATACTTTGTAACTGCCCTTGAATAGATGTTTATCTTCTATAACAGAATGTTTTCCATGTTTCCATGATGTAAGCAAATAGGGTCCTCCATTGGTCCCCTTTTGCCTGGCTAAGACAATGCAGAACTTTGGCCTGAGGCTAAATGGTTTCAATTTATATTGGGAAAAATTCAAGTTTAACTTCAGGAATCCTGTTAAAAGCAAGGCCTCACATCCTTGCCTGTGAGATATGTCACTACTATTCTCTGATTTCATATAAAGGTCAAATGAACATCAGAGAGATTGTCCCCACTTTCTGAATAGTGTGGATTTATTTAATACTTGTCTTGCTGGGCAGGCTGGGGAACCCCCTGAGAAGAAAAGGAAATCCTTGCCAGCTGTGTGTGAGACAGTGGTGCTGGCCATCCATGTCAGAATTGTGGGGAGACAAAATTATTGTGATAAATAATTTTCAAGTGTTACTCTGTAGGCTGATAGAACTAACCTGCTTGGGGTGAGACACTGGTAAGCTTCATTAAACTGCCTGGTTTAAATCAAATGATTTCTGATTACATGTTGGAATAGACTTTGCATGGAAAGAACCATCTCGTTCTCGAGTGCTTTGCCTAGAACACTGAACTCTGGCATGAGGATAGAGAGGTGATGAGGCAAATACTTGAATAAAGAAGAAAAAAACCCTGCCTAATGCAGAGATCTGGTACCAACTGTTGCCTGTTAAATTCTTGTATCACAGCACAGCCATCTTGAGGTTCTGCATTTGCAGCTCTGCTAATCTGCAGAAAGAACAGCCAGTCCATTTCCAGGTGACAGAAGGAAACCTGCAAATCCTTTGTCTGCTAAAGATGATAACACACGTACCTAGGTATTTGTGATTCATGTCCAGTGGGCAGGCAGACTTGATTTCCATGATGTTAATGCTGATTGCTGTTTCTCTCAGGTTGTCAAGAGAGAAGGCAGTGGGACAGAATCTCCGATGATAGGTGATAAGGTGACCGTCCATTACACAGGGTGGCTTCTCGATGGCACAAAATTTGACTCCAGTCTGGACAGAAAAGACAAATTCTCATTTGACTTGGGGAAAGGTAATATCTTGTTTTTGGTGTTGATCAGTTTTTATTCTCTTAGAATGGCCCCGTCAGAATGTCTTGGAGATTTTTCTGAATGAGAAAACTGTAGCCCCTTGAGAGGCTTGCTGAAGAATTCACAGGCCTCAGAAAAAGCATTCCAGGGGAGCAAATCTGTCTTGAAATGTGAAGATAAAGAGTAGTTAAATAACCAGAATATGCATTTTGTTGGTTGGGGTTTTATTGGGGGCGTACCTCAGTTTAGGAGTGTTTAATTGTGACCATGTACTGGCACAAGGTGCACAGAGGCAGCTGGCTCATGATGAAACATACTCTCCTTTCTAGAAAATTCTGAAGTTAATGCAAATATGAATCTTTGAGCAGTGCATCTCTTCATTATCAAAATAATTTGTTTTTTTGAAAATCTAAGCATCATTGTCCAGCAAATCTTATTACTCAATCTTGCATTCTTCCCTGGAAGTTCCTTACCTTCTGCCTAAAAAAAAAAAACAAAAACCTTCCTTTTTTAAAAAGATGTAAATTAATTGTACTGCAATTTGAGGTGATATTAAGTGTACCTATTAACACAAGACTAATAGAAAGTCTGATGAGTCGAAAGGAGCAGCAATTAGGAGAGCTTGAGTAAGAGAGGGGATTTTGTTACAGCTTTTCTTCCCTTTGAAAGGAATGTTACTACTTTCTTCCCCCTTTCTGTTACAAATGTATGTAACTTTTAGTTACCACTGGTGCTATTCTTTGCCAGCTGATAAAGTACAAACAGAAAAGGCTGTTGGTTTGGATTGTTTTCAAAACAGGAGCAGGCAATCTTCCACCCTAAGGCCTTCCTCTCGGAAGAGTTTATTGTTACTTCCTCACACTTGGGACTGTGCCAAGCATTTCACATGGTGTCTGTGTTCTGTTATTCTATGAAATGAGTTGTTACACCTAGAATGAAGAAATGTTTGGGCCAAATTTGGGTCCCTGGAAAACTTTAGAATTTGATTAGGCGTAAAATTGATGTACCTAAATAACAGTGAGCACAAGTTCTTTAGTATTTCTGCTGCCTTAGCTTTTGTATATCAAAAATGATGATGCTCCGTTTCACCTGATCATGCTTTTTATGTGTGATTGGCATTTGACTTGTACAGGTGAGGTGATCAAAGCATGGGACATTGCTGTGGCCACCATGAAGATTGGGGAAATCTGTCGGATTACGTGTAAACCGGAATATGCCTATGGCTCAGCTGGGAGCCCCCCAAAGATACCTCCCAATGCAACACTGATTTTTGAGGTGAGTGAGAGATGGTCACTAAAATGGTACGCTTGAAAAAATGTGTGATGCAATATCCTTTCAAGACAGGATGGTCAAGTTTTCTAAGGAAAATAGTATGGTCAGTTTTGGGTAGTGTGGACAAAATTTTAGTCCGGCTGCCACTGCTCTGTAATGGCCTTTTCTTTGAGTTTTTAAAACACTTGAATGATCTTCAGTGTTCAGTTGTAATTTTGCAGTTACGGAGTGATTTGCAGCAATAAAGTGCAGGCTGGGAGGGCAGACTATTTTAGTGATAGACTGAAGCAGTTAAGAAAATGAAATCTTTATCCACTTCATAACACTCAGCGTAATGATATAATAAATGTTGTGAGGTTTTCAACAACAGGAAGAGCAATTAATGCTCTCAACACATTTTTTTTATACTTACTTGTGTTTTCTTTACATTATCTCTTATGAGCTATTTGAGGGAGAAAAGAGGTAATTGCCCCATGTAAACTGCTGGAATACAATGTTTGAACAGCCCTACAATTAGGAACTTTTCTCTGTAGAGTTGAGCGTTTCAGTCAGCCTGAAAGCACCATAAAACCAGTTTGGATTCAGGTTGCTAGTTCATTACCAAAGTCTCTCTGTGCATCCAGGCTACACTGATCAATCTTGCCACCATAGATGAAGTCCTGTGCATTCACTCAGTCCCTGTGACAGACTCAGCAGTCTTGAATTTGGTAGCTGGCTAACCCAGTTTGACAACTCACATGGCCAGTTGCTCTCCTGGAGATGAGCTGCATGTCTTGGTGAGCATGGTGCCAGTTATCCTTGCTGTCTTTCAGCCTCACCAAGAGAGGAGAGATTTTATTTCCTACTGATCTTAAAAGTAATTTCCCCCCACATCTTCCCCCTCCTTCCCCAAACGGGGTGGAAATAGCAGCTGTCTGGTGTGTCATTTCAGAAGTGAGAATGGTTGCTCAGAATGCTGAGACCTGTGTTTGATTTTTCCATGTAGGATGACGTTAAAGCTGTTTCTGAACCGCACCCTGACAGTCTCAACAGGGTTTGGAGAGGATGTATTTTTCTTACTGTTGAAACAGTTCAATTTGGCTTCAAAATAAATTCTACCTGAGAGAAGGCAAACCCTTTAAGTGTGATTTCTAAAATTACTTTCCTCTAAAGCACTTAATCAATGGAATGGAATCCTACAATTGGGGGTGTAAGGAAAGTTTTAAAACTGATGATTGCTCTGAGATTGAATGTTTTATTGAATATCTGAGAAGGGTGAAAATAGCTCATGGAGTAAAGACTGAAAGTCTGTTTAGATTTTGTTAAACAATTAACATCTGTTAAGAAGGGTAAGTCATACATACAATCATTTAGGTTGGAAAAGACCTTCAAGACCATTGAGTCCAATCATAAATCTGACACTGCCAAGTCCATCACTAAACCATTAACTGGAGTGCCACATCTACACCTAAATACCTCCGGGGAAGGGGAAGTTGACTCAACACCTTCACTGGGCAGCCTGTTCTAATGATAATATCCATTCTAAGCCTCTCCTGGCACGCCTTGAGGCCATTTCTTCTTGTTCATGACTTGTTACTTGGAAGAAGGGACTGACCCCATCTGGCAACAGCCTCCTTTCAGGGAGTTGTAGAAAGTGAGAAGGTTACCCCCAAGACCCTCTTTCTCTCTGGTTTAAACACTCCCAGCTCCCTCAGCAGCTCCTCATAGAAATTGTGCTCCAGAACCTTCCCCAGCTCTGTTGCCCTTCTCTGGATATGCTCCAGCACCTCTATGTCCTTCCTGAATTGAAAGGCCCAAAACTGAGCAGAGGATTAGAGGTATGGCTTCACCAGTGCCCAGTATGGGGGAAACAATCACTGCCCTGGTCCTGCTGGCACAGGCCAGGTGCCATTTGCCTTCACGTAATTGGATATTGAATTTGCTTTGCATTTGGATAGTGTATTTGCATTTCTTTCTTTTTGTCCATGGACTTACTGTTAGCAGATACTGTCCAATAAGGGATGATAGCTTACTCACTTTGAGTACATCAAAACTAATACCATTATTTCTGAAAAATAGTATCATGTAGAGCTGTTCATAAACAGCATTTTCTTACATAAATCTGAAGTTACTCATGGCTTAGTTATATTGGATCAAACTACACATGATGGAATGCTGTGTGCTTCCGTGCAAGTGATACTGGATGTAATCAGGGCTGAGCTGATGATTGAAATGCAAGCTAAAAGCTCAAGGCCTTCTACCTTGGCAGCACAGTGGGGCATTCTTAAGGGCTTAGCACTACTACAGAGGATGCACGTGGACAGCAGAAAGCAGAGAAGCTTTCATAGTCCTTTAGCAAGAGGTAATACCTAACACTGGGATAAGGAAAAGCATGAACCACAAGATGGGATTTGTTCCATCAGACTGCTGCTGGGTCCATCTGATGTTGCCACCCAGGTTATTCACTTCCCACTGGACTTTTCTTGATGCTGCCAGTCTGGCCCCTCCATTCTGTGGGTATGCTTTTAAATAAAAGTAGTGTTTCAGTCACAAGCCTTGATATCCCCTAATGCCTGCCTGAGCAGTTACATTGAAGGGAAGAGAGGAGAAAGAAAAGCACCAAAGCTGCCTGTGATGGTTTTGTGCTGCCCTAACTTTTAAAATGTCCTGAGGTTCACCGGCTGCAACAAATAAGCTGTGCTGGGTGTGTGCTGATTGGGGGTGTGGCTTGGAACTTCGATCCAGAAAAATTCCCCAATTTTTATTAGGTTAAAGTAGTTTCTGGCTAGTATGACTCTCATACAGCTAAAGTTTCTTTAAGTTTCGGCTTCTTTAGTTTTACCTAGGTTTTCTTTTTATTACTTGATACAGTATCAGCAGGGGTTTTTTGCAAGTGCTTATCACCATACCAAGATTTTGTACAAGCTGCTTTAGAAAAGACCCTCTAAAACTTACATTAAGAGATTTTGTACCTGTGTCGTCACACCAGCATTTCTTTATGACATGAAATAATGCACATCCTATGATTTGGAAGTTTGGGTTTTTGTTTGTTTTTTTTTTTTTTTTTAATCTGGTGGTGGTTTTGTTCATTCTTCCTCATGATTGCTTTTGCTGAGCAATATAAATAGATTATTCCATAGAATAGTATTGTTTAGGCTGGGGGGGAAAAGAAATCAGGGGATACACACCTGTATGGTCATCAGTAGGATGTTCAGGAATGAGTCTTCTCAGACTGACTGAAGAGAAAGACCAGAATATTTGTTCCTAGGTAACAATTAAAATTAAAAAGTGGAACAACTGGTGGATATTCAATTCCTTTTGCATTCCAGTTATCTTAAGTCCAGTGTCAGGAACCTGCACAGCATTAGCTCTGAACTTTTTTTTTTCAATGAGGTAGTCTAAACAATGCTGATTATAATGGCTTGCTTTTTTGTGCTTAGGAATAGTTTTCACTCTTGTTTTACTCAAACATAAGATTATTTTTTTTCTTCACTTCATAGCAGCAATGACTAATATCTTTTGTAACTAGACTTTTTCTATGTCATTGTGATACTCCCACTTAAAACTATGATTTACATTTATTTGGGAGGGGATGTGAAGATTCAGAGATTCAGAGTGGATACCTGTCTCCTACATTAACACTAGCTCTTAAAAATCCTAAATAATTGCAGCAGCAAGTTTAAAGTTTGAAAGATCTCTGGAGAACAAATCCTGTGAGTTACTAAATTGGTCTAATGAGAATAAATGCAGGGCTTTTCTTCCCTCCACAGATTGAACTTTTTGAGTTCAAGGGGGAGGACCTCACTGATGAAGAAGATGGTGGCATCATCCGAAGAATCCGCAAAAAAGGGGAGGGCTACTCCAGGCCCAATGAGGATGCACTTGTAGAGAGTGAGTGTGTTGTTACACAACTAGTGAATGGATTTGCTGTGTGGGATGGCAGAATCTTTTCACATTCTACAGCTGCATGTCCTGAGGGAGAGGAATACGTGGCTTCTCTTTTCTGTACCAAGTAACTTAACCTAGAGTAAGCTTTCCTTCTCCTGTTTCTAGCAAGGTTTACATTTTCCAGCAGCAACTGTGTTTTCTGGTGATACAGAATCTGTTGAAGTGCTTATCTGATCACAAAAGGTGATTGAGTCTCATAAAGTATTTCCATGTGCTGAGGAACAAGAGGGGAAGTCATTCTGGCACTTGTAGTCAGAGTGGAAAAAACAAACACCTTAACTAACAAACCCCCCCCAAAAAAACGGGTTGTTAAGTTTAACAACAGAAATTGTTTGCTGCCAGTAGCTGCCATGCCATGGGTAGCTACTCAAAGAGAAGAGACTGTTTCGAAGGAGACTTTGGCACTTTGTGTGTGCTGCCTGCCTGTATAGAACTCCCTGTGCACTCCTGGGTACCTGCCCACTGCCATACATAGATACCTTCTGATTTCTCTCTCTGTTGTTCTGGTTTTTGTTACCAGTCCAGTTTGAAGGCCGACATGGAGATCGTGTTTTTGACAAGCGGGAATTGCGGTTTGAGATTGGAGAAGGTGAAAACTTCGATATCCCTCATGGTCTGGAGAAAGCAATTCAAAAAATGGAGAAATCAGAGGAATCTGTGTTCTATCTCAAACCCAGGTATGCTGTTTCAAATGTTTGATACAGGAAGGGCTTATACAAATCATCTGGCAAGAACGAAATGTTTTGTTAGAATGCCTTTCAGCTGTTTTTCAGTGCTATGGTAAAAACTTGGATAGACATCAAAAAAATTGATGTATGAAAAGTATTGAGATAAGATTGCTTTACCACTTTATAGTGAAGTAGTAGCAGTCCAGAAAAAATCTACTTAAGTTTTTGTAATGTTGATCTCTGAATATTTTTTTTTTAAATTATGTTGCTCTCTAACTTGGATTTTTGTGATCCCTCTTCATAACTGCTTACTGTAAAACAGTGTAGACTTGGATGTAGGCAGAATTTTCTCTTTACAGTGAGAATACACTTGGAATGAGTAGAGTTGCACAGATTGTTTTCATCAAACTTTAATTTATTTCAGTTTTTAATGAGGTTTTTTTTTAACTGTGACTGAGCCTGATGGAAGCAGAAGAGGAAAGCAATCTGATCTAGAGGGTTTTCCTGCTAATACACAGCTTCTTACTGGAGTTGCACTGCAGTACCTTTCTGTAGGCATTTCCTGTTTATCAGCTGGTTAGCAGTGTGTTAAGTGTACAGCTGCTCACTTAATCTTGGTATTTATTGTCTTTGCTTGTCTAAGAATAGAACTAAAATACAGGTGCTCTGAAGGCAACACTCAGTTTCAGACCACGAATATTAAATATGATAGGTGTAATTTGAAAGTTGGTTGTTTTGGTTTTGCCTTCTTTTTTTTTTTTTGATGAAGGGATTACTTGCTTTTCCTTAAAGTAAACTAAACTAATAAAATAATAGGAACTGTTCAAAGATTAATGAAGTCAACATTGTTTCTCTTTTTTCCTTCTGCCTTGTACTTGCTGATTTTAGAACTGTACCTAGAATTCCTCAAGCATTTGTCTTGTAATAATAATTTTTGCGCATCCCAAATTTGCGTAGAGTTTTTGCCTCCCGTCTTCCTATGTAGCAAATACAGCTGGATGGATAGTTTTGAACTCTATTCTATAGAATTTTTCTTTCTCCCTCCCCCACCCCCATTTTACAGCTATGGTTTTGGAAGTGCTGGGAATGAGAAATTCAAGATCCCTCCAGATGCAGAGCTGCAGTATGAAGTGAAACTCAAAAGCTTTGAAAAGGTGAGAACAAGTGATGAAGTTCTGAAGAGATATGGGGGTGGGGGAAAAAGTGGGAGTGCAGCTTAAACGATGACAATGGAATCCTTGGATGGTGATGTGAAACAGGGAGGCCGCTGTTGCCAGAGATGATGGTGACACGCTGGGAGCTCTTGGCTGAAATGATACTTGTTCTTCCTGTATCCCTGTCTGTTGCCATCTCGTGCTCTATTCAGGTTTCCATTAGCAGTGCAAAGCTCTGCTTTGCCAGACTTATCTCAACCGTAGCGTTAGTGGGAAACAACGTGGCTACTTGATTTCCCTGGGAGTTGTATTGAAGTTGACTGGAATTTTTCCTATTTGGGTAGGCTAAGGAGTCCTGGGAAATGAACACAGATGAGAAGTTGGAACAGAGCTGCATTGTGAAGGAGAGAGGCACTCAGTACTTCAAGGTAAGTTACAGTCCCCAAGTAATAATAGCATTTCTTAGTCCATGTCATGAGTTGATATTGATGTTTACAGCTTCTGTCATTTCTGAGTGATGTTCATGGTATTCTGTGGGACTTTACAGGGAGAACTGAGGGGGAATGTTTTAAGAAAAAAGGAAACTCGGTTGGATTATCCGAAGAACTAACTCTGCAGGGAGCATTCTGTTAGAGCTGTTTGCTGTCTACAGATAACACTGTGGGGTAAACAGTATTTCAGTTCATGATATGGGACATGCTATGAAAGAACAACATTAATTTGGGCAGAGATGTGTGGAGAAGTAGTTTAAAGCAATTTTACCAGCTAAAGGAAGAGTTTCCTATTATCTCAGTATTGCATTTTGAGAATGCACCATCTCCTCTTATTTTTGCATCAAAAGTTGAAAGTAAAGAAAGGATTTCAGTGAAGTATCAATGCTGGTATATGCCCCTAGCTCTACTGGGGAACCAGTTAAGTATTCCTAAAGATTTTCTGACCCTGTGCAGGAATGGCTCTCAGAAGTAGTATATTTTTGATGATAGAAGTTACGTTTTGATCAAATGGAGTTTTTTAGATCTCTTGCTCAAGGCAGGCAAAAGGGACTTGAGGGAGATAAAAGTTACTGTGGTGAGCTGTGTGATAATTGAACCGCCTTGTTTACAGGAGGGGAAATACAAGCGGGCAGCATTACAGTATAAGAAGATTGTGTCATGGCTGGAGCACGAATCAGAACTCTCCAAGGAGGTGGAATCAAAAGCCAAAAGCCTGAGGCTTGCTGCCCACCTTAACTTAGCTATGTGCCATCTCAAGCTAAAGGAATACTCCCAGGCTTTGGAGAACTGCAACAAGGTAGTAGGAGTTTGTTTATTCTTAAACTGCACAAGCAGTCTGACAAGTTTATTTCTTGCTTTAAAAATTTTAGGGACAACAGGCCATGTGGTGTTAGGTCTTTCTTACCAGCTGTCATTTGGGTGGTGCAGAATTTTTAGTGCACTCAAAATATCCAACAGATTATTTTCATAATTAGTGTCCTTTGAACATCTTTTACTAACTTGCTGCTATATTAATATTCAGGTATTTAGAACTAAGAAACACTTGAATGTGGTGAAGGTAGTCATGTTGGTAAAGGTCTTTCAAGGAGCAGGATTAGTCCCTGACTAAATCTTAGACTTGCTGGTTCTCTTGTCAAATAGCCTACTATATTCATTCCTCTTTATGCTTACTTCTACTGTATTCCACTCACTTTATTAGTAAGCCGTGACAAGACTTCAAAATCTACATCAGAAGGTACAGTTCTTAGCAGTCTCAGATGTTCTGACTGCATATAATTTTTATAAAAGGAAAATACTTAGTGTATGTGGTTTGGTTTTGGTTTTTTTTTTGCGTGCAGGCACTTGAATTGGATAGCAACAATGAAAAAGGCCTCTTCCGGCGTGGAGAAGCTCACTTGGCTGTCAATGACTTTGAGCTGGCCCGAGCAGATTTCCAGAAAGTGATACAACTTTATCCAAGTAACAAAGCTGCCAAAGTGCAACTGGTGACTTGTCAGCAAAAAATACGGGAGCAGCATGAGAAGGAGAAAAAGATGTATGCCAACATGTTCCAAAGGCTCGCAGACAAAGACTTAAAGGTAAGTAACCCTACTCCAAAGATTACAGGGGGTGGTGTCATGTGTTAGACAAGGAACAGTGGTTTAGGTACTCAGCTTGCTTCTTATTACAGATAATTATAGCAGGAGAACACTCAAGTAGTCTCCTTTGGGGATCAGGGTGGAACTCAAAATGCCAGCAGCCCAAATGATTGGGCCATGTTGTTTGAACAGGAAAACCAGCAGTACCAAGCATTGCACAGAAATCTTTTAGCTATTTCGACTGAATTTGCCACAGACCAGTGTTAATCAGAAAGCAGTTGAAGTGATGAGATGTGAACATGACAGTGTTCTAGAACTGAAAAAAGCACCTGTTCCTCTAGAACCTCTTGCAAAAGCAGGCTGTTCTGGTGCCTGGGGTGCCCATCTAGTGAGAACTTGTCTTACAGAGGGTGCTGAGCACCATCTTGCTTGCCAGACGTTAGGGTGTGGTTGATGGTTTCCATTAGAGATGTCACAGATAGATTATGAAGTGTCAAAAGATGCATTGTTCTGCTGTGTGGATGGTTTTCCTAATAAGCTTTGACTAGAATTTTAGTAAATACTAGTTCAGTTAGTAGAGTTAATGGCAGTATGTGAATACAGGTTGTAACAAGATTGTATCAGCTAGCAAGAAACATTTCAGCTTACTGGTGAGAATTGCATATCCTAAGAAAACATTCTGGTTCTTCTCCTTAAATTTGATGGTCTAGAAGGACAAGATGGACCTGTAACTTCTCAGATAAATCTGTGATTTATATCAGACTCAATTTTCCTCGGTAACACTGGGGAGTACAGAAGCTTGTATCTTGTGAGGTTATTTTCACCTTTCCAGAATATGCATGGAGAACTTAAAAATTTGTTGGATATTGGTACAGTCATTTCCTTTGATTAACTGTGTCACTGAGTCTTTCCAGAGGCATGGTGTCCTCAGATGAGTGTGTCCTGACAGTTCAGCTGTTTCAGACTGTCAGCTGACAATTTCCTACATGAAATGCTTCATTTTGTCTTTTTTTTTTTTTTGGCTAAAGCAGCCTGATGTCCACAGTCTTTGCTTATTGATCCTCTTAAAGTATTCTGTCTTTCTAGACGTAGTAATGTAAAGCCACTCAGTATATTAATTTTGGTAGGCTTCAATAAAAATTCTCAGAAAGATAAAAATACAGCAGCTAAACTAGAATTAGTTCACTGTTAGTCATTTTCACTTTTGAAATGGCAGGGTTTAATTGCCAGTTATTGTGAAGGTTCCTTTCAGCTGCCATAGCTGCTGGGAGTCTGGTTTCCTCCACTGGTTGTGGGATACAGCAAGATCTGTTGAGATAGGAAGAGTGGATTGCTGAAAGAAGCTATACCCACTAAAAGTACAAAAGCCTTTGTGCTTTCTTTAGCTCCTAAGACAGATAATTGGTAGAGTAATATTCTTGGCAAAAGGCAGACTCACGGTCTTTGCACTGCAGACTGTTTGGGCTATTGGAAAAACATGGCACTTTGTCCCAGCTTCCCTGTCGTGCTTGGGGTAGAATCACTTTGAAGTTGTAGAATCCTTTAGGTTGGACTCCCAAATGTAAATGAAAGGTTACTGTTTGGCATCTAACATTGGATACAGGATTTGAAGTGTGGCCTCACCATTGCCAAGTACAGGAAGACAATCCCTGTGCTGGTCCTGCTGGGCACACTGTTGCTGATACAGGCCTGGATGCCACTGGCCTGGTGAATTCTTCCCAACAAGTTAGATGATCTTGGGAATGTGCAGTGTGCTTTTTTTTTTTTTAATCTGAGCCATTTGGCCTGCCTTAAATGGATATGGTTTTATATGAAATGGGATTGATGGAAGTAAACTGTAAAGGATGCTTACTCCCTGGGCCAGACTTGAGGTAGTTTTCTTGCAAGAAAAGCTTGTTTTCCTGTTACTGCATTTATAGTGCTGCTTTACTCTAGCTCCAACAGTGTTTATTAGTGATGGTGCAGTAGGGTTTCAAAGTTCTGGAGAAGAGTGTTTGTTTACTAAAGGCCTTATTGCTAAAAAGATAGCTTGGACTGCAGTTCTGATATTCCTGACAGTCTTGTTAAATTCAACAGCCACTCTTGCATCAGTGGTTAATTTCATTAATTTGATAAGTTTACATTTTTGAGGTGTGAGTTTTTGAAGGTCAGGATGTTTATCACCTTATCTTAAGCCAAGGATCACTATCTGAATTTCCTGCTGCACAGATTTTCTGTGGAGAGAAGACATAGCTCTTTCTTGTGTGCTTTATGGAATGCTTCTAAGGATGAAAAATTGACCTTTGATGCATGAATGTTCTTTTAAATGTGCTTTTGTGTTGCAGCCAAGTTGGTGTAAGATTTTAAGGATTCTACCCCTTTTCCCCCTATTCCCCTCTCTGCATGCTTCAGACTTTGCTTGGTTTTGTCTGGTTCTCATCTAAGATCATCATAAAACAGATGGCTCAAGACGCTGGGCTGACAGGTGGAATAGCAATTTCATTGCAGTAGGTTTTGAGATGAGCAAGCCAAGACATTTTTACCTCCCCTTACTGTGCTTGAAAAATACTGCAAGGTCAGGATGTGCTGGTTATGTCCTGTCATAAAAGCTGACCTTGGAGCCCTACCTCATGGCTCTCTTCCTCTTTTATGAGGAAGATGCGCAAGGAGAGGGCTTTAGAGCAGCCACATTGTCAGTCATATTTTGTTCCAGTTAAGCTTTTGCACAGGGCATCCAAATCACAGTTTTTGAGTTTGAAGTGGCTCTTCACAAAACTAGTTGTCCAATGAAATTATTTCTTATGCTATGTGCAAGTGTACCTCATACAAGTTGGGTGGGGGTAGGCCATGGGAATGGCTTAAAATGAATGACATTGATACGAAGTAAGGCAAAAACAGTTCCTGCAGAAGCTTCATAAATGAATTTCAGTTAAAAGACTTCTAAGAAATTGTCATGTTGGTGCAGGCCACATTAAGAATCATAACCACCTAATACCAGTATTATATTTTGGCCTCCTCTACACTGCTTCTGGTTTCTTAGATGCATAAAAATTTTTAGTTTCTCTTGGCTCTCTTTAGTTTCTCTTTGATCCCAATATCTTAATTCAGTCTGGCAGGGTAGACAAGTTTTCCAAGTAATAAGAATCAAACAATGTTTGTGCTAGCAATTTTGTGTAACATATTAATATATTTTCTTGTCTCTTTATTTAGTCATCTGCTACTCTTCAGACAAGCCACACTGAAGATGCAGAAATGAAAGATGCGCAGAATGGAGTTGAAGATAAATCAGAAGTTGAAGCAGAAGCATAAAACCCCCCCTATTCCATTAGTTTTGTAAATGAAAGAATTTCCAGTGAATTAGACCTTTATTTTTCTACCTGGTTGGATAGTGGCTTCAAGGGAGCAGAGGCTGAAGCCACATACCACAGTCAGTTACAGCTTTATGTGGCTGTTCAAGAAGCTGAGTGGCAGCATAAATCTGGTTTAATCCTAGTGACTTTATTTATTCATTCAGCCTCTGTTACTGTTTGGGTTCTGTCTGGATTTACTCTGCTTGGTTTATTTGCATTTTCATAGAATCATAGAATGGCTTGAGTTGGAAGGGACCTGAGAGATCTAGTTCCAACCCCCCCTGCCATGGACAGGGACACCCTTCACTAGACCAGGTTGCTCAGAACTCCATCCTGCCTGGTCTTGGACACTTCCAGGGAAGGAGCATCTACAGCTTTTCTGGGCAGCCTGTTCCAGTGCCTCACCACTCTCTGAGTAAGGAATTTCATCCTAATACCTAATCTTAACCTGCCCTCTTTCAGTTTTGAAGCCATCCCCCTTTATGCTGTTGCTACTTGCCCTTGTAAATAATATCCCTCCATGTTTCTTGTAGGCTCCCCTTAAGGTACTGGAACACCACCATTTGGTCACCCCAAAGCCTTCTTTTTTCCAGGCTGGAAAATCCCTGTTCTATCAGCCTTGTCTTGTAAGGAGAGGTGCTTCATCCCTCTAAACATCTTGGTGGGCCTCCTCTGGACTTGCTCCTAAAGGCTGATGTCCTTCCTGTACTGGGACCCCAGAGGTGGATGCAGTGTTCTGGGTGAGGTCTCACCAGAGTAGAGGGTCAAAATTCCCTCCCATCTTTGCTGCCCACTGTCGCAAGAGACATCAAAGGAAACGAGACAGGTTCCTTTGCAGGTGTCGTGGGTTCTCCCTTTATTGTGGGATG